>JAUBNZ010001561.1:0-11096 GCA_032355485.1 Bonnemaisonia californica | reverse complement strand
CCTGGCATTCCCTCACCCCCAGAGCTTCTCAGCCCGGAAGCGAAGGAAATACAAAAACCTCTACCGCCACACGGCTACCAGATACTAGGGAAACCAGTATCCGGAGCGTGCCTAGGCACAGTTCTGTAAATACTACAAGCACAAACGCTTCGAACTTGTAGTAAAGGGTAGTAGTAAATTAACAAAGTACTGAAAATGTGTCTCATAGCCCTGATGTATGGAATATAGTGCCAGTACTGTCGTTATTTCTGAGATGCTGAGTGGTGCCCCACTCATGGGGGCAATTGCAGTTGCCGAGAGGGGCGGTTTTGATAACCGACTGTCCAGCCGGGGCACGCCCGAAGGCATCTGTACGTGGTTGGATGAAGACAAGCAGGTCTTTATTTCTGCGTAAGTAGTACTTTTCTTACCTCGATCTTCAGGTATTCCGAAGACTAGTAGTTCTTATAGACTTTAACTACATAGCAGAAGTAGCGTATCCCCAACGATTAACGAACATTGTACTCTAGACTTGCCTAAACCATGCCTTCCTGGTCTTTTGGTAGACTAACTTCCCTCTCTATTCAGGTAAACAACTGTTAATATAGCCTATTCCCTTCGTAGTCCGTCAATAATCACACATTGGGTTGATGGTTAACACATACGGCCCATAAGGAGCCGTATTTGGAGTGTAGTGCCGTTTTCAGTGCACCCATCAATACTTAGTGTGGAAGGACAGTATGTACAATACGTAGACGTGATGTACCGTATCTAGGCTAAAGACAAGGATTCTACTTCCGGATGTTCAATATGTGCTGTTAGCGTTGAATTGGAGGTTGCATACGGCGCGTATTACGGACGATTATGATAACAAACCTCACCATTCTTCTATAGTTTGCGTAAAGTATGAAAAGATATTTGAATCATCGTGTGTCATAGCGAATATCACCGGACTAATAATCACAGATTATAACACTATCAGACCTTTCTGACAATTACCGATTGATTAGATAGTCTTTTTAGATAATCTATTTAAGTAATCAATCGGTATCTATCAGAAAGGTCTAGTTAACACAGTGAAGTTTATATATCTACTGTGCAGTAGTACTGTACAGTATTGTGCAGTACTGTGCAGTAGTACTGTAGTACTGTTGTTAGATGCTGCGATGGTTTGGCGCTGCTACGAGGGGTGAAGTTCGGCTTCGAGGTGATAAGGCACAAATGCCAGGAAGTTTCTGCTTCCATTTCTTTACTTCGCTGCCTCCCTTCTGCTCTCGACCTGCTTTGCAGTCTATACCTACTCACTTTGAACCCTCTCGCTGTCGGCCTATTGACGTTTTGGTCTGCCTTTTTCCGTAGCAATTAGCATTCTCAATTCGCAGTCCGAGCGTTTACGTTTGCGGAATTTTACAAGCTCGTTTATCGTTAGCATTTAGCGACCGGGCTAAACTCAAACCCGATTAGCATGATTAGCATGCTGACAGAATTTTCAGCATGTGTGCAGCGTGCCCATATGTTAGCCAGCTACAACGGTACAGTTGTAGAAATCTGATTGTACATGGTGTGTCGCTCTAGTTGGATCCCTCCAAACTAACTTTGTTTTGGTCTGGCAAAAGTAATCAGTACTTGCTGGCTTCGGTCTTCTCTGCCTCTGCTTTCTTTTCTTCGGACTTTTTCCTAATCTGCTAAATAATTTTGATGTTGGCTCAGTGTCCTAAACTTCCTAGCGTCGGTATGCTTGCGTACGATTCTCACGCCGTTATCCCCTGCTCATTGCTTCATTGTGTTGCATTTGCCCTATGCGCTATTTTGAGGCGTACATCGTCTCAATTCCATTACTCGGCATTTCTTAGTGCAGAACATATTGTGCTTACTTTCTCGTAGTGCGCTTTCTCTATGACCCTTCGCTTGTGGCATTGCGCGCTTGGGTCTTGCGCTCTTTCAAATGGCACTCATTTGCTTCATGCACTTGTTTTCACCAAGATCAATACATAAGTAATAATCATAGCCTACATAGCGATTACTTGCAATGTGTACTCGTTGCACACTTTCTAGTTGCAAGTGATTCTTTACAACAGTAGATAATAGTGACCTCTGTCTTTCTTCGACTGAAGTACAGTGCGTTCCATAAATATATCCTTTTTGAGTTAAAACTACTAAATCGACGATTCCTGAAGAAATTAAGGGATTTTAGTAACTTGAGCTAGTTCTTGCTTCAACATACTATTTCAAAAGGATAGCCATTTTATAAATAAGTACCTCTATCTTACCACTAAGATTAGTATCTCGATACTAATATAGGCCCTTCTGCAGCACTTCTCCTCCCCTCCCTTAACACGTGCTCAATTATACCAACAGCGTCAAGGGCCGAGGTAAGCCATTGGCGAAAAGGGAGCAGTTATCCATCATGCGCCTCAGCTAGGAAGGTTCGACACCAGCCACAATTGCACGTAAAAATAAGCGCGATCCCAAGACTATAGAGAACTTCCTACACGATCCTACAGGGCACGGTACGAAACGGTCACCTGGTCGCCAGCAAACCCAGTCTAATGCTGACAGGAGAGGGATTAAGAGTGATTTATCGAAGGAAAGCGGATCTTGCAGCAAAGTTAGGGGAAATCTGGGAATCACTGCGAGCCGTCAAACTTTCTGGAGGGAGTTCAAGCGTTAGAGAATGTTCAAGTATGAAAAATTAAGAAGACTTTTGTTCTGACTGATGACCATCAAACTAGACGTGTGGCATGGTCTGCAATTCACACGCATTGGATGGATGATTGGAAAAATGTGATATTTTCCGATGAAAAGAAGTTCAATCCGGATGGTGCTGACTGCTACAAATTCTACTGGCATGGTCTACGCAAGTCGAAGAAGGAATTTGTCACCCGTCATTCTGGTGGTCAATCTGTCATGGTATGGGCCGCGACTTCTCATACTGGGAGGTCCGAGATTGCATTTATTGAAGGGAATATGGACTCTGCTCGATATGCAGAAGTGTTAGAAGAGTTTCTGCTACCGTATTCCTACTGCATTTACGGCGATTCTTCCATCTATCAACAAGATAATGCACCGATCCATGTTTCTGTGGCCATGATGTAGTGGTTCGAGTTTTTAAAAATGGATGTTCTGCAGTGGCCCCCCAGATCGCCTGATCTCAATCCAATAGAGAACATTCGGGGCATACTGGCACGCATGGTTTATGCTAATGGGAGGCAATTTCAATCACTTGTCGATCTGAAGGACTGTATCAAGCAATGCTGGCACGCCATCGATTCCAATTTAATCAAAAATCACATTGGATCAATGCAGAGGCGTTGCATAAGCATGATACAGTCCAAAGGGGCCAAGATAGATTACTAGTCACACTACTTAAGACATCTTGCATTAGAAAAAGGATATGTTTTTGAAACACTTCTGGTGGTTAGGGTTTCTAGAAACTTAATTTTATAGTAGTAATACTGCACAGATTTGGGTATTTTATGCAGTATTAGGAAAAAGGATTTTTTTTTCAACGGACTGTATATAGACCAGTTGTATCTGTAAAGCCTCCCAAGCCATGGGGCTTGGGAGGCTTTACAGATACAACTGGTTTACTTCAGGACTAAACCAGAGAACACTTGCACTTAAGACGTTTTGGCATTCAGTTGTCAGCACCCAAGGGTTCCTTCCATGACATGTCTTGACATCCAAGGACGTCATGGCATGAGTCTGTCATGTCACATAAACGTTACTCATTACACATCCCATCTCTGCTTCTCAGGATCCGAGAGCAAGCAGCTGCAGAGCTAAAACATATTCTTCACTTTGGAACACCCACACGCCTTCCTCCATCGCCCCGCCACTAAGTAGCGTCTTGTCAATAAGCACTTCCCATTCGGTACTTGGGTACCTCTTCAACCTTCCTCCCCAACATAACCAACAAACTCCTCGCATTGCAAGCAAATAATGCTTTTACATAGATGTGTACGTCGCCTAGGACACCCAAGACGACACCAGCTCAACTATCTGTGCAAAAACCTATCGGGTGGGTCGTTGCTACACCTCAGCTACCGCACACAAAATAAAGCCTATCTAATCATCTTCCATCTCTATGTTCGTGACCGCAGCATTCTGCTCGGCCTGCGTTCTAGCTGCGCGCGCAGCGCTGACCAGCGTCAATCGGATCAGGATGACCAGTCCGAACACGCCGCCGCAAGCATACCATTGCCACGGCGTGATCATAAATACAAACTGCACAAACATTGGTATGAAGGGGAAGATAAGCATCACGGTGGCCAATTGCCACTGCAGATTGTTCACCATGCTTACAATCAAGTAGTTGAAGTATGGTACCGGGTTGTACAGAGAGAATGCTGCGGGTTGGAATGGCGGCGGTAGGATGTAGTCCTGATGCTGCTTCTCTGTATACCCTTCACGTCCAATCAAACAAGTCTTCTTTGCGGCGAGAGCCGCTGTGGTCAGCTCGAGCGATATTTGTACGCGTGTTACGGTGTCTGGAAAGTTCGGGTGATGCATCAGTACCCATTGCTTCTTCTTGATGATTGGCTTCTTGTTCACCACGATCTCATCAAAGAGGGATCGTAGCTTGATGTCTGCAACGGCGCAGAGTTGATCATCCCCAAGTCCATGCGTGGTATCATCGAATATCTGAAGTTTCAGTCGCGGTTTGATTTCAAGTGACGGCAAGTTCACCACCCACCTCATTCGCCAGTTGAACTCAGCCACTCCATCAGCAACATACTTGCATGGGTCCGTCTTTCTGTCATCTACCGGATTGTTACCAAGTCGAGCCTGAACGTAGAACGCGGCAAGCTTCGCAGGATTGTAGTTCGCCAGCTTGTACGGTAGCAAACAGTCAGCCAGCTTGTACACCACTACTCTCAGTTCGTACTGCTCCTGCGGAGGGGCGCTGATAGGTACCGGTAAGAACAATTTGGGTCGCTTCACCACATCCTTCGCATCGAATATGTCCACAAACATTTCCACTTGTCCTTTCAGATTCGCTGAGTCCTCAGAGAATAACGCTCTCGTTTCAACCGGTGTCTTCGCTAGAGATCTCCATGCAGAATTGTACCATCTTGCATCAAGGTCAATTACGGTTTCCCCTATGGACTCAGACCATCCAAGTCCAAGCTTGCCAACGTTCACGGGAATGTCCTTCTGCACGACACCAAACTTGCGCTGTCCCTCATCATTAATATACATAGGATACGCAAGAGGCACGCTGATCTCTGGAAGCACTCGATCCTTCACTTCGATTCGTACAGACCCTCCTGGCATCTTCACACGGCTTTCAAACATCTCGAAAAAGTTCGGGTTGTCATCATCTATCACAGGATCATGCTTCTTGGTATACACGTCGGGATAGCCACCGTAGAAACGACATGTCAAGTAAGGATTGCATTGAGACCCTATCTGTTGGAGATTGATTGCTCTCAAGATGTATACTCTCACCACTACTTCAGTGGGAACAAAGACTCGCCCAAATGAGCGCAGAGAAGACTGGCGGACGGTCCGCATCTCCACGTCTCCTTCATTGTCAACTTCTACCAAATCCAGACGAGCCTTAATCTTGCCAACCGCAGGGCGCGCACCTTCCAGCGTAGCTCGACGCTTCTCCCTTTTCACCAATGTGTTCATCGACGGTGTCTCATTGAAAGGCAAAATCGGAGGGAAAGCTTGACTGTGAGCGCCACTCCCTCCGCTGTTGGCCATGCGACCGACTGTATTTCCAAGAGCTCGGTTGTCCCCGCGGAATAATAGAAACTCTCCGTAGGCAGGCTCGCTGAAGTCAACTTCTAGCTCCATAGGGCAAAAACCGCGCTCTCGCTTCAAAATCTGCGTTCCGTCATAGTCAATCACATCATCATCAGTCCCAACAAGGGCGGACAGCGGCACATCTTCGTCGACCTCAATACCCAAGGCCATTGATACATCCGGCATGAGATCTGCCAATGTATCTGCGACCTGGTACTTTACAGCCCTAATCGGTGCGAAGGCAGAGTAAACCTTTTCACCAATAGACATCCCCTTACTGGTCTCCCTTTTTGTGTCCTCTTCCTTCGACTTGTTCTCTGCAGGGAACCCAACGCGAAGGACATCCCCTTTCTCCTGCAAAACTGCCATATTATGGCGCTCACCACGCTCTTGCGACTTCACAACATGAAGAGGAACAGGTGATGCTCCGATGGACTCCTCTCCAGCTCTTTTGGCACTGCGCCTGAACTTATAGTTTCGGTCACTATCAAATAGCCTTTCAGGAACAGGAGCATCCATCCCAAAAGAGTCGTCAATGAGGCTCTCGCCCGTGAGTAATCTGCGGTGATGTTCAGAAAGCCACAGCTCGAGGGGAATACACGCTGTTGCAACCAAGTCCGGAGACTGTGAATGGTTGTACATTGCATACACATACATATTGAGGGCTGGTGCGAGTCGCAGGTCTTCTGGAACCTTGACTTCCAGTACAAGGACATCGAGGACATTGCAATTGGCTTCGTAAGCACGCTGTTGCAAAATCGCGCCGCGTTTGGAGCGAACTGGCTTCACTGAATCGCCAGATACCGTAGACTCTACAAACAAATCTCCAGCCGCATACTGCAAAAACTTCACATCGCGCAAGCCAACAAGCGAAATACGCAAAGCTGACTCTGTTCTAGGCGGAGAAGGCGGAGTAATAAGCGGTCGTTCAATTGCCACGTCTGTTGGAATCAACTGGAAGTCTGCCAACACTTCCCCAACAATGACACCTGGGTTAACTGAAAAGACGGGGTACCATTTGGAGAACTCCAAAGAAGTATCAGCTGTATCAAGTTCAGCTGAAGGAATGATCGAACGACCGAGGTACTGCATTGGCTCAGAATCATCGTCGTAATCATATATGAGCACATTCACGTTCGGCTTTCTTTCGCCATCTCGAATGTTGATGTTCTGGACTTCAATCAACTCTTCCCACAACGGGGAAACAGTTTGACGGCAGAATATAGAGCCCATCTTCACGCGATCTCCCATCGACACGACCACGCGTGGATCCGACAAGCCCGATTCATCTGCGGCAGGAAGGTTCCTCCCCTGGAGTATAAGGGCCCGCAGAGTGTAAGACCTTTCCTGGCCTAGAGTAGGGGTGTACGAGCTCGTCTTGGTCGGAACAGAAGGCCGAAGGAAAGATTCAGTTGCCGAAATAGTTCTCTGCGGTGTGAGTGATTCACCACCGAGAACAGAAGGTGTTGTTGCTTCCACTATTTTGTCCTGTTCGGGCTCCACCTCGGAGCTTTCCAACGGTACAACTGGCTCCTCATCGTTTGGCAAAGGCTCATCTGCAGAGTTCAGTGGCGAAAGGCAGGCTTCGTCATCTTCACCCATAGGGTTGGCCGGGTCGTATCGGGACAAAGATGCTGATAGAAGCATACTACCAGGCACTTTGTTGTCACCAGAGTCGAGAACGTCATTACCTGGATAGTCCATAAACATCCATCTCGGGTCTCGTTGACCACATATCAGATGTTTCGCAGGAAGGCGGAGGAAGGCCTTTGGTTGCCATAGGGCGTCACTTCCACTATCAAGGACGGGTTCTGGAAGCTGTGGAGATGGTGTACCACGTTTAGAGATCTGCGCCGCGTCGTCTTGTCCTCCCTCCATCTCATCATCGGCTGTTTTGGTCTCGGATGGGCTGTTTGGAGGCGACCCATCTTCCTTGTTGACATCTGCTGCCATTCGCTCCTCCAACTCAGCGACGGTAGAGGGTTTGCGAGCCCAGATTGTTACGAAAAAGTCTGGGATCTGTTCGACATCCTCCGGGAACTGCATATTAGGGATGGAGATAGAGCAATTCTCATCCCATTCTGCACACTGATTGTGGACAATGGCATCTGGCAAAACGCGTCGCTTGAATTGATAGAGGCCAATACGACCATCGACGTAGACTGACCAGCCATCAGCAAGCGGCAGCTCTGTCGCGCGGAGTACCGTGAAGTTCATCTTGTAGAACTCCAATTTCGGACGTGGGGGAGGAGGACATGAGCGAAGGTAGGGCGCCGCTACATCTCCTGGCTTGGCAGCTGCACCGATCAGCACCCTACCACGGAAAGCGACACCCTTGTCATAGGGGTCCGCCTGCCCATCAGGCATACCGTAAAAGTTGTAGTACCGAGGCTTCATCAATGCCACATCACGGATACGATCACCTTGGTCCTCACCATCTGCAGCCTGACCTCGGACAACAGCACTTGTCATATTCTTGAAGAGTTCCTCGAAAGAGACATTCACTTGGCCGATGAGCTGGTCCCCACGCATCGGAGCCTGGAGCCTCGGAGCAGTACGATGGTACAGCTTGAGGCTAATACCTTCCTGCGCAACGCGATCATTGATAATAGTCAGAGGCAAAACGTACTCCTCATTCCAGATTACCCGTCGCTGCGGAAGCACAATGCAGGAGCTGCCAATGTTCGGATCCACGACGGCCTTTGCTTCTGCAATGAAGACGTTGGACCTGCACTCTTCCCAGCCCGAGTAGGAGAAGGTGACATACCCGCGAACGGCATCCCTGTACCGTGCGCTTGCCATCCGTGGAAGCATGTCCGCCCAGCCGACGGTGATGTGTACCGCCCAATTTTGGTATTTCATTGTCGGTGTCTTGAGAACAGTGTTCTTCAAGAGCTTTGCGGAAGAAAACTCCTCCGTGTCTTCGGTGTCGTCGTGCTGAGGCGGAGAACCACCAGGCGGCACCACGGTAATGGACATCTTGATGAACCCAGCAGGTCGCTTACCTCCGCTGGGGTCCTGCAGGGCGAACCATTTGTGGTAAAGCTCGCGTCCCGGGAGTTCGAGTATTCTCTTGGCGTCAAGTGTGTAGACGCCGATTTTCTGGGCGGCGCCGAAGCGGTTCCAGTCCATCACCTCAATCTTAATCTTTTCATCCTCGAATTCGAGGCCGGTGACCAGCTTGGAGAAGAAAAGAAGCTGATTGACCATGCAACTGAGTGTTTGCCGTTGGCGATCGGTATGTTTCGTCATGCCCATGACCGAGGCAGACACATAAGGGTCCGAGCTACCCGAATCATCCACGCCCTTCAAGTTGCGCAATTCGAAGACATTGACACGAACCGTCCACTCGCCATTGGGCAGCGGGCTGAGCATCTGCCTGTACGAGTAGCTGCTGTTATCGACGGGAATGATGCGAGCGGAGGCACGAAGGACGGCGGCGCGGTACTGCGAGATGCCGCACGCGTGCATGGGGATGCGCAGTTCCGAGCGAATGATACCCTCGCCGTCAGCGCCGACGCCGATACGAAGCGAACTGAGCTCTATCTCACCGATGACACTGATGGCGGGCGAGTCGCGCATGTAGCGACGGGCCCCGTCGTTGGCGTAGATCGCCAGGCCGTCACGTGCCTTGAGTATGAGACGGATGGGGACGTCGTAGAAGCCTCCCTTGACGGTTGTGGTATCGGCACGCAGCGGGAGGCGCACTTCACCGGAAAGGGTGTAGTTGTGGAAGGAGGCGCCTTGGCCGGACCATTCTGTGGACTCTGAGACGTCGCGAACGACGGAGCGGTCGACAACCATGCCACGGTACGTCCATTCTACCCAGATGGAGGAGTACTTGCGGTGGAGCTCTGAGATTTCGCGTAAACAAATCTCGACGTTGAAAAACTGTTCGAATAGCTCGCCGGCATCTTCACCTGCGGCGGCTACTTGCTCGTCGGCGCGGCCGGCGTCATATTCGAGGCCGGTGCTCTGGCGTGTTATGTTCCTATTCTCGTCCAGAACCATGACTTGTCCGCGGTCACGCTTCTCGGTGACGACGTCAAGATCGGCGCCCTTGCCTTTGCCTTTGCCGTCGCCCGAAAAGCGGCGATCGACGATGGCGATCTTCTGAATGTCAGGGTCGAAGATCCAGCCGTTGAGCTTTGCGTTGGCGGCGAGGAGGGGCGAGTATCCGAGTTTCGGGGATGCGAGTTTGTCCAGGAAGACGAGGGCGGCACGCACGGGCGGTAGGAGGTGGTCGAGCGCCTTGTAGATCTTAGGCATCTGTTTGCCGGCCTGCTCGCTGATCTTGCGTCGGAGTTGGATGGCGGCGACGTCTGCCTGCATGGTGATGGGACGCAGTGGCTCGATGGACTTGACGGATTCCCACGCGACGAGGATGACGAAGGCGATGAAAATGGACAGACAGAACCAAAATCGCCAGCCGAAGAAGGTCCACACCGTGACGACGGTGCTTACAAACGGTGGAAGGGCGAGGGCCAGGGCGGTCTTTGTGTACATGAAGGCTATGGGCATGACGGGGAAGATCATGAGGATCCACGGGGTGTTGAGAGGAGATTCGGCATTGTTAGTGCCCTTCATTTTCTCCACCTCAATGGCACGGTTAAGGTCCTTAAGAACAGTGCCGGAGATATCGACCTCCGTAATAGTATCGACCTCGCGCGGCTTAATCCTCTTGGCCGCGCCCTTGGCACCAAAGCTCAAAGCGCCGGCGACGCCGCCTTCGACAACATTGCCCACGGCGCCCACGCCGCTAACGGCCGATCGGCCCACGCCGCCGCCGGCCTGTGCGACGACGTCGGTGACGCCCAGAATGCCGATGCCGACGTCCTCAATCTTGTTGACGACGTCGTGCGCGATCTTCTTCGCGATGCGGACGGCCGGGTTGGCGTGGACCTTTGCCATGGCCAGGGTTCTGCTGGTGTTCAGGGAGGGGTCGTCGTCCCGCTCGGGCACGGGGTGGTCGCTGTCACTACCCTCGGAAGCGGAGTAGTGCGCGGTGGGCAGCATCGTGTCTGCTGTATCTGCCATAGCTGCCATGTCGGCGGCATGCTCCCCGTCCGGCATGTGGGGGTCGAAGTCGTGCGGGGTCAGGGCCTCGCCGTCGTCGGAAACAAAGACGCTGCCAAGGTTGGAGGCCGAAGCGGCGGCGGCGGCGGCCTCGTCGTCCACGTCGACCATGTACGGGGAATGGAGGGGGATGTGCTCGAGGGTGTGGTGGGCGGGTTCCAGCTGCACCTGCGAGGTGTTCTCTGCCGGCGAGAAGTCGAGCTGCGGCGGCGGTGGCGGCGGCGGTGGCGGCGGCGGTGGCGGCGGTGGCAGCGGTGGCAGCGCGTCCGGTGGGGGCGTCTCGCGGT
>JAUBNZ010001560.1:0-11100 GCA_032355485.1 Bonnemaisonia californica | reverse complement strand
ATCTGTTTTTTCCAACATGTCAGCCTTAGCCATTCCAGCCAGAAGAGCAGCTGCAAGTACATCTGCTGATAGCAAGTCATTTGATGTTTCGGTAGACTTCTCACCGTCTGATTTCTCGCCGGGGTCTGCCCGAATTAACGGAGCCGGGCACACACTGTCCACTACAACAGCGAGCAAATCCTCCGCTTCCTCTACTAGAACTTCAAAAAGCCTGCCCATGAGCATCTCCGAATCTCCAGAATCTCGGACAACATCCAAAACAAGTTTCTGGAGCTTCTGTGGACCCTGAGCCTCCCCAGTTGCTTCATGAGCGAGCCACTTCAAGTGCGAAAAGAACACGTCTGGTTCGTCCTGCGAACGCATGCTAGTAGATAGATACCCGACAACTCCGTCGAACGCGTTGTTCGCGTCAGAATTTTCAAGGAGAATCAAAGCCTTCCCGTGTTCGGCTAAAGATGTATAAAGCGCAACTAGAGCATCGACGCGTTCTTCTTCTCGCAGAGAACTCTCACTTGAAGCTATCAATGCTTCACCACCGGCAAGGGAAATATCATGGTTCACAGAGAGTAAAGACTTGATTCTTGTCGCAGATTCATCAGCACGACAAAGTGTCTCTAGAACATCAATGTCGGCTGCACTGGGGCGCATTACCCTTCTTCGGAGTCTGTAGAGGAAATCTGCCCACATTGTTGCGGTTACCATATCTGATTTCCACCCAGAGTTTTGCGGTCCTCTAAGCTCAACAGCCTCCGTGACTAAATCAATCTGTTCGATACCTTCTCTCTTTATGGACAGATCGACGACATTGCGCATATGGTGGATGGCTGCGTCGTGCCATTCCTGCGCGCGTGCCTCAGCGGCTAGCATTCTTCTAAGCGTGACCATCTTGTCCGTCTGATCTGATGGGACAAGGGCTAGGGCGAGTCGCAACTGTTTTGCAGATTCCCTCTGCTCTATGAGAGTATCCAAATCTTCGATCAACTCAATTGCAACGACGCGGCCGCTCGGCCAATATACGGTGGCGAGAACTCGCTCATTTCGAGAGGAAAGGAGTTTGACGCCTGCTTCATTTTCTGCTGTATCCTCATCCAGGGCCATTGTTTCCAAGACTCCGGGAACAGAACCATTTGCAGCGAATACCATAACTTCATTCTTCACACTAACCGACAGAACAAACGGAGAAGAAAACACAGTACCGACTGGTGGCTTCTCTGCGCGCACGGCCTGTGCATCATCCTTTACAGTCATTTGGGATACGGTTCCATTAGATGCCAGCGATGAGGCCGACGCGCTGTTGTTCAACAAGGAACCTTTCTTATTCGCATTTTCGCCACTGACAGTGAGGTTTGAAGAATCGGTACTCTCCATGCCGATCTTGCTCTTGAAGACATTCTCCATCTCGTCAAGTTTTGCGCCGAATGAAGAGTACGTGACGAGCTCCTGGTCGACGAGGAGCAGCCAGCGGTTCTCCGGTAAGGCAAGAGCGACGGATGGATTGAGAGTGGAGGAGAAATCGCGACGGCCGAAGAGGCCGCCGAAGAACGACATGACAGCGGCGCCGCTGTCACCCACAGTAGCGGTAGCGGTATTCCTCGGTGGGCGTTCCGTGCGTGCGACGGAGGCGGCTACGGCAAGACCGCCGCCTCGAGAGATGCGGAGCATATAGTGCGTCTTGGCAGTTGAGGCGACGATGGTCATCTCCGAAAATGCAACCGCGGCGACGCGTTCTGCAATGGAGCTCTCTCCAAGCACGGTCATTTTCCCACGGGCCAAGTTGATATCCAGAAGGAAGACAGTGTCATCGCAAGCAAGAGCAACTCGAAACGACTCCCCAACAAGGTCGGAGCCAAGGCTATCGACGGAGAATATGTGGGCAACACGGGACATGTTCTCCAACTGCTCGGCCAGCTGTCCGTCGATACGCTGAAGGGTCGGATAGGAGTAGAGGCGGAGACCAATGGCATCCAACAAGGCAAGGACGACAGCCTTCTCCTCCGGCAGGGCGTCGGGGACAAAGAAGGCATAGCGGACGCTAGCAATAGCGCGCGCAGGCGCTTCGATGGTGACCCGGGTTCCATGCGCGGCGCAGGTAAGCTCCGCGGCCTCGGAGGCAGCGACGGTCGCTTGCGTGCCGGGAACCACTACGGCGCAAAGGACAGGCGAGGGACGCAGGTCGATGGGCGGCAGGGGGACTGCGCGGAGGAGTTGCATTGCAGCGGTGGGTGAGGGGCGCGGAGGGGAGGGGATGACGCATGCTCGCCGCTGCGGCGCTGCATGACGGAGGCGCGGGCTTTGCACGGGGGCTGGGGAAGGAGATTGGAGCTTGGCGGTTGGGTGATGGCGGCATGATGCAAAAGTTTTCGCTGGAAAGCAGTGAAATGGTGCCCCAGTGGATTTAGTGCTTTTTATGATGTGACTGCCGACGGATGGGCTGCCCCGTGACCAATCGCCCTCCTGCGTTGCCTCCGTATGATACTGCTTCTGTCGCCAGCCTACACTAGACCTGGACACGCCAGCGCCTCTTTGATCAACCTTCTTCGATCAACCTTCTTCGATCAACCTTCTTCGATCAACCTTCTTCGATCCCCTCTCCATTTGCCTTCAACACTAGACCCATCTGAGCCTCAAAGTCTCAGTACCCACCTTGCCAATCCTTTAATTCTCTTCATCTCCAACAATGGTCAACATACGACAAGCAGTGGTAAGTTGCCTCCTTCTTGCATTTAATTGCCCCTACTTTTCCTGCTCATTATACAACTATACACCCACCTAACCTATCCACCTCCACATGCGTCAACTTCACTGCAGCCAGAGGATCTCCTTGCCATTCAAGCATGCAATTTAGCCTGCCTTCCAGAGAACTATCAAATGAAGTACTACTTCTATCACATTCTATCATGGCCGCAGCTCATGTTCGTAGCAGAGGACGGCAAGGGCGGCATTGTAGGCTACGTTCTTTCTAAAATGGAGGAAGAATCATCCATCGTCCACGGCCACATCACCTCTCTAGCCGTTTTGCGCCCCTACCGCAAAATGGGCCTCGCGAAGCGCTTGATGCAATGTGCCCACGCTGCTATGAAGGAAACTTTTGAAGCAGAGTATGCCAGCCTTCATGTCCGGAGAAGCAACGCTGCCGCAAAGCATTTGTATATCGAGACTCTAGGTTATAAGATCCACGACGTGGAGGCCAAGTACTACGCTGATGCGGAGGATGCCTATGATATGCGCTGTGAATTCAAGCCTAGCACCAAGCCGATGACAAGTTTCGATTCAATTCGCAAGGATACCTAAACCACTGCATTGTGTCCCCTAGTTGTACAGAGTCATTTATAATCGTTTTTGACTCGCTCTTTCCGCCGCTGTGTTCTGCACCTTCATTAACTACATGTCGCAAAGCAACGCAATTACCGCTTGTGGTGGATTGGCAGCAAGTATAGAAGATAGCTAGTAGACGGCTACATTCGAAATGTGGGATAAGGAGCAAGTGCAAGCGTCTCGCAGCGGTCAAGGCAGGTACTGTATTTTCGCCGAACTAAAACATTAGTGTAGATCACAAGATCACATGGGAAGTAGTTCTTAGAATCTCACTATCGAGTCAAGCACGAAAAGAAGACATGTAAAAATGTATTTGCTACGTTTGTTAGACAATCCAATATGTGTCAACGAATGAGGCCCCCGCTGCTCAACAACCCATTCATGAGCGGAATGAATGAGCCAGCCAAGTCGTGGACGGCAGCCTTGTCGTTCGTACGATCACCTATCGTAGACCATTGGGACTTGATCACAAATATGCTTAATGAGAACCTTGTCTCGTCGCGACAATTCCAGAACCGAAAATGCAGATGATTCCCATATGTTACCCACTATAATGGTATCGGGAAGAACACCGTATGGGCATTCTCACTAGATCATTCTTTATCCGTATTCTCCTCACCCTCCTCACCATCTTGATCAGACTTCCAAAGAGTCAAGTTGTCACGAAGAAGCTGCATAATAAGTGTGGAGTCCTTGTAGGAATCTTCATTAAGAGTGTCAAGTTCAGCAATGGCGTCATCAAAAGCCTTCTTGGCTAATTGACAGGCACTCTCTGGGCTGTTGAATATTTCGTAGTAAAACACAGAGAAGTTGAGAGCAAGACCCAGACGAATGGGATGTGTTGGGGTAAGGTCTGTGCTGGCAATGTCCGTTGCCTTCTTGTATGCCTCGAGAGACTTCTGGGCTGCATCCTTGCGCTCTGCTTCATTGGAGAACTCGGCGAGATAGCGATGGTAATCTCCCTTCATTTTGTAGTAGAATACCTTCGATTCGCCGCTCTTTGCCGACGTGATAAGGTTTTCATCAAGGATTTCGAGTATATCCTTACAGATCTCGTTGAGTTCCGCCTCAATCTTAGATCTGTACTCCTTTGTGATCTCAACATGGGTCGCATTTCCCTTGTTCTCCTCCTTCTGCTCAATAGATGAAATAATACGCCAGCTCGCACGGCGGGCTCCGATCACATTCTTGTACGCAACAGAGAGCAAGTTTCTTTCCTCAACGGAGAGCTCCCCGGTGTTTGCGTCGGTCTGACCAGCAACTTTGCGCATCTCGCGCACCATTTCTATAAGGACAGAACACGAAAGCGACACAATTCGCCGTTGGGCATTATACCGCTGGGTTAGTTTCGTTATCACAAACTGCGAAAAGAAAAGCTGCCTCGGCCACAGAGTATGTGAGACGCAGCATAGTGGCACAAAACTAGGGGAACGCTGCCAGTGCAATAACAGGCACAGAGCGTAGCTTTCTGGCCGGGCATTACAGAAAGCTCTGGTAAAGAAGAAATAGACAGAATTGCTTACCATCATATCGCTCAGCTTGTTCAGCGAGCTTGGCGAGATAGACCGCCTTCTCTCTCGCTGCGATATCCATCTCTGCTCGTGTATGCGTCAACGACAGTAAGCACTGCGTGCAGGGAAAAGAGAAAGGGAGACGGAAGGTAGGTAAACAAGGAAAGGGCGAAAGGGGAGAAAAAGATGGAAAACGTTAATTGCCTGTTTACGAAAGCAGAAGGGCCGGCGGCGGTGCGGTACCGTTTCGAGACAGCACAGGTGGATCGAGACGAGGCTGCAGGGTGCACTTGAACGTGGTATGCAGAGCACAGTGGTTGCCGGGAGCAGAAAAGGATGCTTACCTGCTACGAAACTATGTGTACAATAACTTTCGACGCTCTCGACCGTCTCGGCAGCGGGCAGGGTGGACAGTAAGTGATCACTCGCTCACGGATAACCGCGGGTAGGGCAGACTGGAGCGGCAGCGACTGGCATGAGCGAGTTAAGATCCGTTTGGACGAGTTTCAATTCGATGGCGGCGAGTGGTAGCACAGTCAGCGGTTCGGGCCCCGGCGCCTGGTCCGTTGCCTCCAGCATATCTGATGGACAAGACCATCGCCCAGATAGCAACATTTTGGCCCTTTCGGGCCGCTCTCAGCAAGAGAGCACATGGATTGACTGTCGGACCATTGTCTGTGCCCAATGCCTCCTGATGTCCATTGGGCAAGTTTTTGTGTGGTTCTGATTTCCAATTTTTCGAATATAAGTGATCGTGCATGCCGGGGGAATTCGACACTTGTCCGTAGGGCCCTTTTTATGATAATTGGACCCTCTCCGGTCGCACATGTCGGATTATATCAGACGAAAAAAACAAGAAAAAACAACCCCTGAGACACATGTTGAAAAGCAAATAAACACTCTCATATCATAACAGCATCTCAAAAAACACTCGGAAATCTTGCTGGGCCTGATAATCCGCTCATAATTGCTGGTGGATACCGTAGATATCGTACTTTACTGCAGATAGTGCAACCACTGGATACAGTAGTTTTTTACTATTATCACTGCAGATCCCGTAAAGTACTGTCGTTTTTCCATTCTCTCCACACACAGTATTGTATGTTATTATCTATCATACTACCTATACTTGTACGACACAAGCTTTTTGATGTATTTTTTGTCGGGCCGCCGTCGTTTATGGGACGGCTCAAATAAAGGATGCTGTATAATATATTGATATTTATACAACATTTCTAATCTAGAAACGTTATGATCCCTTTGGGACCAGTTGACGGGCCCTGTAGTACTCCACCTCGTCAATATACAGTAGTACAGTTCTGTAATGCTGTATACAGTATTACTGCAGAAACAATTCAAGTGGGTGCATCTGATGAATTCCTAAAAACTGTGCACCAGTACTACCTTTCAGGGCAGAACAGTATAAAAACACATACTTTATTTTAGTTTCAACTAAAATAAACCCAATCGCCAAATTTTAACTTCAATTTAGAAGCCAAGCCCGGTTGTACTGAACACGTGCACTGGGAACAGGCTTCACTTAAAGACTGTTACTTTTACACTCGGTTGACGCCCTTCGGTAACCAGCTACTGTACTTTAGTGCGCTTAAGCCAATGGTATCAATCGCAAGCAAGGTGCTTGATATAGTGATATAGTACAGCGCTACATGAGTGCGTGCGCATTGCTAAGTTAATAGCAAGTTCGATGAGCAATGCGCTCTAAGAGGGGAGATGAAGGGGGTCTGCCGAAATACTTGCTGGCAGATGAATATGGTACTGCCACCGGGGCACATCGACAGTAAATTCCATTTCTACATTCAAGGTTATAAATATTACAGCTTGGTGTATTGTCAAGTCAGTGTGGTGTTACCTAGCTAAGTAATACTAGAGCAAGCTGTGCCCTCGCCAAACTCCCAACGAGAATATTCTATTTGCGTTGCATTCCAACCCCATAATCTCCATGTACTCTAAGATTACCCAAAGGGCAGCTGAACGTGGACTCACGCGGCAGCAACTTGGCCCGTGCCTTCAATACAATATGATTAAGTGTAATAGAGATGGAGAGGGAGAGGGAGATGTGTACCACAGTATTTCTCATGTGTCTACCAATCCAGCATTACCTATTTCTTCTTCTACACATATACCTACATGTATAAACTCGCCAGCGTAGTCATGTTTCCTGCCCTTCCCAATCAAGCCGTCTAAGACAACACATTAAGCCCAATTCAATTATATTTCGCCGCGTATCCATGTTCATTAGCATGGACATTTCACGTCACTCTCCATTGCGACCCAGCTTCTTACCACGAAAAGCGTCCATGACGGGGATTATTAAAAGGTAAGTTTCTATGCATACTGATATGAATACCGTGAAAAATAGACTAACTTCGAGTGACAGGAATAACAGCAATCTGAATCTGAGTCAGATGTCATCCCTTCTGGAATACTGACTTTACGGTTGCTGGTAAGAGGAAGGCACATGTCGTCACATAGAGTACTGTGTATTGCAACAAAATTGACTCTTCAAAGGATCAGGGCTAACCCTGGTAGAAAAAAGCTCCCGGGCTGGGATATAAAACCAAATGGGAAGTGAAAATATCACTCTACAACCATTGCAAGCCTCCTAAAGTGTAAATTGAGTTTGTGAGTGGAAAGTCGAAATGTGTCATTTGTCGCCTCCTTCTTGATTACGCAAGGCTTAGAACAATTCATATTATCCAATTAATACTACGGAGGACATACCACCAGCACGAAATACACGAAACTGATACATTGTCCTCCTTACTTCACACGTTGTTGTTAAGTAAGGCCCCTTCCACCCTCAGAGAAAAAAAAGGCGATAATGTATGACTGCGATAGATTATCGCTATTTTCCTTACTTTACATTCCAACTGCCCCATAAATGTAAGGTGAAATGTATGACTACGAGGGTACTGTATACGCAGTTTCTATATTCTGATTGGGAACTACTGTACATGTACAGTGCGGGCAATTCCATTACGACACCCCTCCCTTTCTTAAATAAGTTGCACAGCTTATGAGATATGGCTCTGAAACTCCGCCAATCGACTCTACCTGCCAAACGATATACAGTGCGGCCCATAAATATATCCTTCTGAGGTAAAACTAGTAAATCGACGATTACAGATGAAATTTAGGGATTTTAATAACTTGAGCTCGTTTTTGCCTCAACATAGTGTTTCAAAATGATAGCCTTTTTATAAAGAAGTACCACTATCCTACCTCTAAGATTAGTATTTCGATACTAATATAAGCCTACTGCAGCCCTTCTCCTCCCCCCTCTTGACACGAGCTCAATTATACCAACAGCGTCATGGGTCGAGGTAAGCAATTGGCGAAAAGTGAGCAGTTATCCATCTTGCGCCTCAGCGGTGAAGGGTTGACACTACAGGTCGGTGCGAGCGGGTAAAAAAGAATTCCCGCTCGTAATTGCAGAAATGTGGTCCATATTAAGTCGCCTGGTCCACTAAAAAAGACAGAAAAGAGTAGCCAGCGGTACTGAAGTATGATTTGGGCGATATAAACCTAGCATAAAAGTCGGGAAATATTTCGGCATGAAAGATTTTCGAGCCAAATTATGCGTGTTAGGAATAATTTGAGTACTGTCACGGACTAATATTTTAAAATAATATATCAGGCCTGTCGAACACTTCCAGCCACCGAAGCCCTGACTAACGAGCCCGAGTACGGCAGCTCAACCGAGCGGTCCGAGCTTTCAGTCAGACGCGAAATGAACTGGCCATACATATTGAGTGCAGGGCAAGGGGTATGTCACCGTATGATAAATTTATCCACTCGAAATGGAATAAAATGGGTATGGTATACTCTCTTCATCGTCGTATGTGATGGCGGGAACGAGTAAGGTGGGCATTTTTATCAAAAATAGGATAAATTGTCCTAGAATTTGCCTGCTGCACGTAGTCTACCCCTACCCTAGAGACTCGTGAACGGAAATCGCCCTTTTGACAGTGTAGAAGCAGGAAAAGTTTCATTGCTGGTTCGGTGTCATAACAATGGAGTGTTACTGTACAACCGATGCATAGTAATACTCGCTAATATTTAGAGGCCCTGGGAACCGTATAATTTATATGGAACTGCAGTGTCAGGAATCATATTTTAGTTTTTTTCTGACGTCAATGCAGATCAATAAAATTTGAGTTCATCGATGATGGCTGAGCTTAATCGAGATTGGCCATTTGTCACAACCCGATTAACAGCTGAGAAGTTACGCTCTGAGCTACAGGAGGACACAGGTGTAGCATGGATATGCAAAGCTACTTTCTTCAACGCTGGATAGGCATACTCCTTAGAAAACCACCAACGCACTACACCGAGATCATTGGAATGCATTAGGTCTGCTGCCTCGAAAGAATGGTTGTCAACCAAGTACTTGTCTAGTTCATCGCTACAACTACTACATGACGCATATTCCGGGCAGTCCAATACTACCCCTTGTAGATTGAACCTTCTCCGTGCGAGCATTATCTACAGACGAACCAGGTTCTTCCGTAATCATAGACCTAATTAGACGCTCCCCTCTGATACGGTACAGTTTCCGGTTGTCTGGACAAACCATAGGATGCGTAGACGAGGGTGAAGGATACACCCGGAAACTCAAAGACCATGCACTTCTATTTCTTCCAGACACCCCAACATCACCGAGCATAGATCCGTCTTAATCTGAGTTGCCACCGCCGCAACACCGTTTGGCACTAATACTCTGGTATTCATGTCCATGGTCATTTTCATAACCTTGCAGCAATGCTGCAACCTTGGCAGCAGGCGGTGCAGGGTGGGCCTCTCCGAGGACTCCAATTCTGGGAAAGACACAGCTGCTGGGCTGCTTATGTCTACGGAGAGGCAGTTAGCGGCATCCTTCGCAGGTACACTGTCACAGCCATCCACAATATCCAGCACCTCTCCCCCACACTGTAGGAATCGTCCCACCACAGTGTGGGTAGTACCAAACCTGAAGTCAACCTCCTGCGGTAGACCCTTCTTCAGCTTTTGATTTAAACCGGATTGTTTAAAAATGCGGATGATGGTCTTCATGGCACTTAGATTATTGAGAATTGAGGAAAGGTTGCCCTTGTGTCTAATCTTGGAGTCTGATAAAGCCTTCTTCATACACGTGTTCAGCTGGTGTGAAATGCATCCCATCCAAACTTCGCGGAAAGAAATCTTCCTGCTGCTACTCGACGCGCCAACAATGCAAGGCATCGTTCTGGTACAGTCCGTGACGAATTTGAAATGCTTCATTAATTCGTCGAATTTAACCCGTGCAGCGCATTGCGCCAGAGTTCATGCACATCACTGGCAGAGTTGGAGCCGAAGTGCTCTTCCAAAGGCAACACCCTGGAAACCAAAGAGACAATCTGCTTACCCGTTATGACGTTAGGTATAGAAAAATTTAAGAAATGTATCACAAGATCGTAATACATTCTCTCCTGCTGCTTCTGTTTCCAGCCGTCGCTTGTCACCCCTTCTCCCATCGATATTGCGTTGAAGAGGTCATCTTCCAGCTCCTGGAAGAGCTTCACTGCCGTGCGAGAAATGCCGTCCCACATAGTACGCGCCCACAGCAGCAGGTCAGCGGAATCGATTCTGGCAGAGGCAGTAGTTCGTTGACCAGCTTCAAAAAGGCCTTCGCAAAGGTCTTCATTCCTGGGGAGTTATCCGCAGAGGAGAAAGGAAGCATGCACCGTATAACGGCTAGTGCAGAGGCATCGGCTATCTTCCGCTTCTCCCGGGCCCCCATTTTCGTCGAGACAGCCAATGTAGACTTCTCCTCGGACCGGGTGTGAAGCGCGGAGTGTAGTACCCCGGATGGGGGGTTCCACGTTTATTGTGACGACCTTTCACAGGGAAGGGTCGTCAACCCCCGTCCACCCGCCCAATTTGAATGAATTAAGGCGGATGGACGGGATTTAAATGATTTGGCTGTATTAGATCTCTCGCCCTTTGGGGCGAGAGAGTCAACGGGCTTTTTGTTTGATATGTGGCCCTGCAATCACCCCCAAAAAGGGGGTGATAGGATGGATGGTGATGCGAAAAAACATTAATTTTGGAAAAGGTATGAGAAGGGGTTGGATCAGTTGGTAACCGAAGGGATACTATCACTGTAAGAACCCCCCTGTAAGGGGAGGGTTTACTGGGTGTCAGCATTACTGTAAGCACTGTCAGCCCTCGAAGCGGGTTGGCAGGCAGGGTATACAATCATAACAACCCCACTGCGGCTGTATCGAGGTGGATT
>JAUBNZ010001559.1:0-11102 GCA_032355485.1 Bonnemaisonia californica | reverse complement strand
ACCGTTGCCGGCCGTGGTCGAATGGGATCCACCTCGAGCACCCTGACTCACCCTCGCGGGCGAGCCAGAGTGCCGAGGAGAAGCCTCAGTACTTCTCAGCCCGGAGGCGACAGGAAATACTTGCTCTCCCGCCACACCGCTACCGGATACTAGGAACCCAGTATCCGGAGGGTGCTCAGGCGCTTTCTGTAAATACTACAGTGATGAATAAATAGAGAACGCCATAGAAAGTTTAGTAGAACGTTGCTAAATTTAGACTGAATTTAAGGTTCTACTATTTGTGTTTCGCATGTATATAGTGTAGGCTAGTCTAATTTGGCAATATCGAAATGATCCAGAACATGTATTTGTCTAGGCTTCTTTTATTACGGTTCTTGCTCTTACCAACACCAATTTTCCGCCCAGACTACATCCGATTAACGGTGTACTACACTGAAACAGTGGATGTGGAAACTAGATACGTGGAAAGAACCATTGGAAAAGATCGGTCGGATGGCACTATGATGACGCTCATTGAGATTGAATGGTTGTATCACCATGTTTCCCCCACAAGCTTCAGTACTGATCTTGAGTTATGTAAACCCTTTCTGTAAGCATTCCTAAAATCACAGCAAATTTTACTGAAACACAGGCTGTCAAGATCATCGCACAAGAACCGATACGTCGAACGAAACAACGGGGGTTTTAAGATGATTGATTATCTAGACTCGCATTGGAGATTACTCCAGCATCGCCAGATACGCTCGTTTCTCGGGCATCTTTTACGTCGAATTTATTTCATGGTAATTCCGTTCTGAACTCATTCTAACTAGCCAGAGGATACTCCCCATGAATTTCCAGTACTGCATTGCCGAAAGAATTACTTGATGCACATATCAAACCAGTTGCGATTAGGGCCATACAGAAGATCTGAAGATCAAGAATATGTGAAAATGAACCGCAGTCATCGTTAAGAAGGGATATATATATGAAATTTTGGGTGCTGTACAAAACATCCAAACGAAAATAACTTCCGTGATGGTTTGAATCTAAAGTGGATGAAGCCACACCACATATTGTCAAGTGTCGACGTAAGAAGAGTGAGATCCCTATTTTTGCAGACAATATGGCGTCCTCATTGATAAATCATAGGTGAATGGGTCAAAGAGGCTTTGTCGTGCTGTTCGTCGTACACGTGTTTTGGCGTTTCAGACAGACTTCGTGCGTTATTGATCTCAAAATCTAACTACTCTTTTCGCCTACAGGCAATAGGAAATTAGAAGTCTATTTAATTTTTTTGGCGTGTCAAGTGTTGAATTGGAGCATTCCAATTTTTGACGTGCCAGGGTTTCGAATTTCTGAGCTTCAGATTTGCCGATCTTTTGATTCTGATCTGATTTCGCCTTGGGATCACACCGTCGTGGTTGGACTCGACACCCTGCAAACACCGGACAAACAGAGGTTTCTTGCCCCCTTCGTGGTATATAAGCGACTCCTCGGTGCGAGCGTTCACGAAATTCCTCTCTTCCTCAAGTCGTCGCTTGTTTTCCAACCTCGCACCCTCATTCTGCACATCAACAAGTCATCATTTTTGATTCTTTTAGTTAATTTTAATCTCGACTCTATCTATTGGTTTCCCCTACTTGCATAGGGTTCTCACAACACTTGCCTGCAAGAAGGCGGATAGATTTAATGCTAGTTAAAAAAAAGCGGTAGACGGTCTCTGGTTGCACCGAAACTACATCCTTCTCCTTCAGCCATACCACTTGCCGGTATCAGATCACTTGAGTGAGGTCCTTCCTCAAGTACGGTCGGTTTTCTTCGGATCAAATTACTGACCCCCCCCCATACTCTTGTTAGAACTCTTCCCAGGGTCTCCCCCACCTTGGTTTTTCGAATCCCCTCCTCTTATGCAGGTCCTTACTGTTTTGAACCTTCGTTATGCTATTCCTGTGATATCGTCTCTCTTACATCAACTATTTACCACAAATAAATGTGTGTAAACGTGATTCTTCAATTTCAATTCACGCACGTATTGCCCCCACAGATCTGATTACATATGAGGTTTCCCACAAAGCTGTGCTGTGAAGAAGAACTAGCCGACTATGATGAGACAAATGATTTGGAATTGGGGAAAGAGGAAAAAGATATACGATCTGATTACATAGAAGATGATAATGGTCCACAAGAAGGAGAAAGTTTATTAGAGGTACAGATAGATAGCGAATTTCACACCTCAGCTGAAGGAAGTCAACTGATGAAGGATATATTTAGAGATGATGATGAAGCGAAAGTTCAAAAGTAATACTTATGTTGTGAAGAAGGCGATACTAGGAGAAAATGTTTCGAGAAAGCCCGCAGAATACAAAGGAGATGCAACGGTCAATGAAGGAACGGATTTCAGAGTGGTCGTTTCACTACAGTCACAACGGCAAGAGGTTCTTAACGATGTAGACAAATTGATCGGTTCGTCACAAGTGAAGAAAGTGATGTTCGTCTCGGGGCCAATTTCATAGGGTCTCATATGGTCTAAAATTTAAAGATCGAGGACTACGAACTGATGAGATTGAAGGCGAGGATTATGACCGCATGGAAACCGAGACAGAGAAAAAGATAGCATTCGAAAGGACGCCACGACTGCACAGTTTGACGTTATCCGAATTTTACGCAGCTTGACTATCATTGTAGGACTACGGCTAGACTGCAGAGATATCAAAATGCGCCTATCTCCAGAGCGGGATATTACCGGGTAAGTGTATGTAAGAAGGCCTTCTGAATAGAGGGTAACGCGTAGTATCCTATGTCACTTACTGAAATTACCATATAGTGTATCTTAGACTTGGAACCAGTGGGCTAAGTTTTTCGAGCACTGGCTAACGAATGATGCTATGTTTACAAGAGTTCTAGGAGTACCACAAATATTCACAAAGAGAGATGAAAAGGGGTATATATTGCTTCTTGTGGCTAAAGTTACAGATGATCTTCGGTTGGCTGGTACACCGAAATTTAATGAAGAATTCGCGATGCATATCTCTACACGATTTCCAATCAGTAAGACTACTATCGAAAACTGTACCAAATTCAATGGCGCAGTTACTAAACAGGATAAAAACGGATCGGTATCTGTTTATATGAGGCTTACATGTACACCAAAACATCTGTCGAGCTCGACCAAAATCGAATGAACCAAGTGGATTTGAGATAAAATGAGAAAGGGGTTAATGGATTTAGAACCGTGGCGGGAGAATTGGTCTGGCACGGATGTGGGGCGTTACCAAAAGCCGCTTACGTTAGATCATAACGCAACAGTGCATACTGAATCTCAATATTGAGCTTATTATACTGGCAAACTGCATGCTGAATGATAAGAAATAACTTAAAACGCAAACATTAGATTCTGCAAACCAACTGGAGAAGTGACTGATGCTGCAATAACGCCATTTTATGACGCCGCTTGTAATATATCACGCAACAAGAAATACGCCAAGACAGGTTTTATTCCAGATATGCTGTTCAAGACAGAAGAATGGACGGATCACATATACTACATTGTCGATTTGGAAAGCACTATTCAAAGAAGATTATTCAATTGTTCATACGGCGCTGAGATCCTCAAATGCCCTAGCGCTGATGATAGGGGCTATAACCGGAGGGATGCAATGGGATCACTTTTCCCGGGCGATCCGTTTAGACATATTCTTAACGTATACTCGAAAGGATTATATGAAAAAATTCAAAAACATTTCATGAAGGCAGAGAATATCGTCTGCAAAAACAGTACAAATAGTAAGAGAGTCTTTCGAAGCGGAGTAACTTGATTTAATAAGATGGATTCAAGGCAAAGCGAACATCGTTGATACAGTAACCTAGCGAAACCACATCAGCCACATAATGCTGAACGTAATCTCGTAGTGGTGAGATGTGTCTCCCTAAGAACGGATCATTTGCATTCATCTCCCAACAATGGAAAAAAGCTGTTGTAGTTAGAAACTCCAAACGACTTGGGGGATGTGAAGATTACATTTTCAATAATGAAATGATTGGGCTTGTTTGAAGGCACCAATGTAAGCAATAATAACACTACACATGCTCAATCGATTTTGCGGGTAATCGTTCTACCGGAGCGAATTGCAGAAAAGCTCGAATGAATGCACGAGCAAGACAGTAATGAACGGACGAGAATTGGGGGCAATTGAAGACAGATTAAAGGACTTTCCCAGTATAGATAATGACGCGGAGTAAACATTGATGCAGAACTGAAGGGATTGAGCTCGGGAATAAAGTCAGACGGCACATAAGCTTTTGAAAGGGCCTGAGCGCAGAACACTGAGTCGACAAACGACAGCGGTCTGTGAACGAACGTACAAAGTAGATGGTCGAAGATTGAACTGAATGCGAGATAACAAAAACGAGAATGGTAATCATAAGCGCGCAGTATAGATAGATGAGTTAGAAATCTCTACCCCAGCGCGAAAAATTAATTATATCAGTTGATTGGTTTTTCCTACATATTTATCAACCTAATTGGCTGATCTATTGCGTTCATGGGATTAGAAACCCCTTGGGATAAAATGAAGTTGCACTCTACCGCGGAGAATTTCTGAAACGGGCCAAGACAGGAATAATGTCTTCCACCGACTCAAGTGACTATGAGACGCTATCAGGTCTGAGCAATTAGCGCTTCTGTCCATCACACAGGGTGCATCACTCCACTTTGAGTGGTGGTGTAGGACCCTCCAGGCCTCAAAATAAAGCCAGGTGGTTACGTCAAAGTCTTTGAATTCATACGACATTGAGTTCGTCTTCTGCATTTGAATGGCGACTGTCATGCTCTAGATGTCTGTCTCATTCACACCAGTAGGATCAGAGGTTCGCACAATTCATAAATCAACTCGAACAATTTGCACATCTGCAGAGATGACCCCGAAAAGGGCTGCACAATGCTGATGGAAGATCTGAAAACATATCTTCCCTCAATTTGGAGCTGGTTTAGAGGACATAATTCGATAAATTGGCGGCGAACGGACTCTGTGAATACCTTTCTAGTTTGGTCCAAACCAACAACCGGATCCTCCGAAACTTTCTGCCATGTTTTGGCCAGGATCGCGTTCTTCAGGGATTCCCAGTTCTTTTCCCGCCCCCTGCTGGACTTGGACTTATACGGTCCCAAAATCGTCTTCGAACGATCTTTCTGTGAGAGCAGAGGGTGTTCAGGTTTACGTTTCGGAAGTCCGCAGTTCACGTTGGGAAGTGGCACGAAAAAAATAAGAAAACCAACCAATGGTAATTCGTCAGCATGGCAAGTCTATCCGTTTCATTAGAGAACGATTGGGGTCTATTCGGCCCTCAAACAGATTTGCTTCGTCATGAAAAGATGACCTTTCTGAGAACCCCTGTTTTCATTTTGTTTGGTAGAAGTGCCATTTGACTTGCGACATGAAAACCCGATATATTTTTCAGTTTTAGCTGTGCGGTAGAGATGCTCTTACTCTGATAGAGAACTGAAAAAATAGGGAGGCAGAGCAGTGGGGGCATTGAACCACACCAGCATACAAGTACAGTATGCGAAATTAGCATAAATACACCATGTGTACAATAGAAATCTCAGTGCTTTTTGACTCTCTATGTAGAAGCTGGGTATCAATAGAAGCGTATTTGGAAGCTATTTAAATATATGAAGAAGGAATGAAACAAGCTCAAATGGATCGGCCTCTGTAGTAAAAAACGTAAGTGAAATTCCGATAAATACGCGAAAAACTATATGATGCACTTCACTCTAACCGTTACAAATGTCCGATTGTCGAGCGTTTCGTTTACCTTAAAGTATCTTGATGTCTATTATAGTTCTCACTATTATTCTGCATCTAGCTAGTACATCTTACCAACGATATTTGTTGTAAAACCATGCCTCGCGGGAAGCTGCTAACTGACCATGAGAAGGGGATTATTTTGGGGATGAGGCACTCTTGTAAGAGTATCAGGGTGATTGCAAAGGAATTGGGACGCTTTCCGGATGCTGTGCAAAACTTTTTGCGCAATCGCCAGCGCACAGATGCTCGAAATAGCAGCAAAAATGTCGCAAAGTTGACAGGGACACAGAAGAGGGCGCTTATTAGGAAAGCGTGCAAGGGCGAAAGCAGCTCAAGGGAGCTAAAAATGCGTCTCTCTCTGCCGGTTACTGTAAGAATGGTTCAGCAGATAATTCAAAATGTTCCTTTTTGAAGTATAAGAAGATGAAGACGAGTCCTATGATTCTTCCAAGGCATAAAAATGCACGGTTGGATTGGGCTAAAGAGCAACTAACAAAAATTGCTACTTTTTGGAAGTATGTTGTCTTTTCAGATGAGAAGAAGTTTAATTTGGATGGATCGGATGGTTTGGCACATTATTGGAACGATCTAAGAACGGAGGAAAAGAGGTTTTCTAAGAGGCTAAAGGGAGGTGCTCATGTGATGGTATGGGGGTCCATTTCTTACCATGGTATGTCTGATTTGGTTTTTATCGACGGGAAGATGGATTCTATTAGGAATTGCGAAATTATGCGTGACCACTTGCCCCTTTGAAAGCGAAATTATCGGTGATAATTGGACTTTCCAGCAGGACGGGGCATCAGTCCATCGTTCAAACTACACTAAAAAATGGTTTAAAGACCATGATGTAGACTTGCTTCCATGGCCGGCCAAGTCTCCGGACATCAACATTATAGAAAATTTATGGGGGATGATGGCAAAGCGCGTCTACGAAGGTGGGAGGCATTTTGACAACGTTAATGATCTATGTGATGCAATCACTGATTGTTGGGCTGGTTTCACTCATGAATACGTCCGGAACTTGTATGATTCTATTGATAGGAGACTGGTAGGGGAAGTTGAGCGCAATGGAGCGGCAACCAGCTACTAAAACTGAAAAATTAAGTAGGTCAAATGAAGTGTATCATATTGTTTTTCGGGTATTTATCGGAATTTCACATACGTCTTTTTTACTACAGAGGCCGATCCATTTGAGCTTATTTCATTCCTTGTTCATATATTTAAATAACTTTCAAATACGCTTCTATTGATACCCAACTACTACATAGAGAGTCAAAAAGAACTGAGATTTCTATTGTACACATGGTGTATTTATGCTAATTTCGCATACTGTACAGCAGATACTACTTTGACAGGATAGTGTAAAAACTAATAATTATAAAGCACCCCGTGCTGTATAGTTATTATACCCCCTTCAGGTCAATTTTAGACTCTTATTTCCAAACTAAAGGTGCTTTTATAAAACCGCTTCGCCCACAAGGTCTTACCGTCTAGAGGGAGCCTTGCTGGTTTCAGAAATATCCAGAACAAATGCACTCCAACACTGCAGTATCCAAAAAAGGGGGGGATGCTTTTTAGTTACTGTGCGCATTGTATCACGTATCACACAGTATGCTTGCTATACTACAGTATGTAGATACTCTAACGAAGGGCAGTAGAGCTATCGTCTATCGAAATTCGAGGCATCTAAGTTTGATATCCATTCCTATGGGACCGAACAGACCGAAGCGTGGTCGCGACTGAGATTCTGAGGGTTGCCGTCCGATTCCAACAACTCGACTCTTTGAGCCACGCTCACCCCGTTTCCTTAGCGTTGATGTAGCTTCCCCTCCTGGTCTTGCATTCAAGGGTCTTTGTTCGGCAGTGATGTACTTCTTCACACGAATGGTACTCTTCACGCCGCTTTCGAAGCGAATGGGAAACTTGATACCGCCCCCAAACCTCGGGGCCTGCAGAAAGGCCACATCGAGGACTCGGAAAGACATCTTAACCGTGTCCAAGGCCGTGGCCATATCGTGTTCGTACACCACGTCTACTGCGAATCTAGGGTCTGACAATGGCGCCCTGGCCCGTACCTGTAGAGACCCAGTGCCATTGGGACGTACGCGGTATTTGAAACAATCGAAAAGTTTCACCTCGAGATGCATAGCAACAGGTGCAAGGTTCGGCCCGCGATAGCCCAAATCTATGACAGGTTTTAGTTTGACAATCGGTAATAACGCAAGCGTCTGCTTCAAACGCACACGCGTCTGGCTTGGACGGTCTAGCAATCTAATGTAGATGTCGAATGTAATCTTTTTCCAGTCTTTCCATGTGGACCACGACAGGAACTGGTGTTCCTTTTGACTCGGGGTCGCTGGCGAAGTCGGGCGGGGTGGTTCAGGTGAAGGCGGGGATGATGCGGATGGGTCTGGACGCGGTTTGAAAAGACCGCCTGCTGGTTGTGGGGCGCGGAAGAGGGTCTTGCGTTCAGTGGCGGGGAGCAATGTCGACCTTCCTTTCCAGTTGAGAGGATCACGGCGGAAGAAATCAATGAAGGGATTTGAGCTTAACAGCAGTGCTGGTGATGGGGGTGCTGGAGATTGCGGGATGTCCATGGGTGTTGGTGATGGTGTCTTCATGGATGTCAGTATCAGTGCAGATTTTTGAGAAGAATACACCATGGAGTTTTCGATGGTGTTGGTGCCCAGGCGTGCCTCCGTCATGACGCTTTAGAAGCTAGATTGTAGCGTATGGGTGAATGACCTGGGAGTAATTTTGTGTAGAAATGAGGAGACCGCTGGGACGGATAATAATATCAGCAGAGGGGAACAAGAAAACACCTACAGAGTACCGTTCGAAAAGTTCCCTCCAGACGTTCGGGCATGCTCGAGCTCGGCTCTCCCTTCCGTTCAATCTTCGGATGCTGCTGGTGATCTTGGAGTTCCAGACGAAGTCTCCAAGCAGATTCATTGCAGGGTTTCGGTTGTAAGAGAACGGTATTGAGCTGGTCCGAAGTATAGTCGAATCATTGGCGAACAGAGGGTTTTTTTAGGTTCATATACCATACACTACTGTTCTTGAAGCTAAACTGTAGCTTCATAGAGTCATAGTGTATTGCTGCATTGTACACGTGTAAATGATGTATATTTGAGGTGGCATGTGTCGTACACAGCGTTGACTTCATGCTTGCACGAATTCACAGATGTTATTGGTTGATTATGTAGCTGTAATTTTCTTATGTGCACGCTCACGAGAACCTCTCGAACCAAACTTAGGAAGTAGAATCGTGCATGCAAGAATGCACGCCTCGTGTAAAAACCCAAATAGTATGGTAACGAGAGGTTGAATCATGGGCTCCACCCGCGAACATCGCTGCGCGGCAGGGGAGCGGGCGGAGGCCCAGTTTTGGGAAATTAAAATTTGGACCGGGGTCCAGTTTTCGGGCGCGTGATTGGTGGATGACACAAGGCTACTAACAAATGGGCCGACACATCCATTTTAGTATATGGATAGTGGCCCCGTCACGGAATTCGCCCGCGGATATCAGTGCGCGGCATCTGCGGCGGGCGATGTTTTTTCTTTTAAAATTTGGACCGTGGTCCAGGTTTTGGCCAATGGAGTTGCCGAATGGGAGAGAACGACTAACAATGTTGCCCGACATCCGTTTTAGTGGTATGGGAGACGAGTGGTCCAAACACGGACTCCGCCCGCGGACATCGTTGCACGTCATCGACGGCAGGCGGAGGCCCTTTTTTTATTTTTGCAAAATTTTGGGTCTAGGCCAATGGGAGTGCGGAGTGGGAGAGAATGACTGAAACACAAACAGACACCGGTTTTATTAGTATGGGCGACTAGTGGCTCCGTTGCGGGCTTCACCCGCAGTGCCTTCGTAGAGGATATGCATCTTTCATCCTTCCAATCTGTTTTACGTACTCCGTCCATTCCTCGAACTCGATATATCCCTTCTCTCTTTCAATTATGCAGATCTATGTAGTGTAATTTCCATCTGGCATTGCTGTCGTTCATGGAAAGCATCCTTTCCCTGAACTTCCAACGGTCTCCGTGTCCGTGTCCGTGTCGGTCTCCATCCCCGTCTCCGTCTCCGTCTTCCGCCTCCGCCCTCCACTTTGGTCACTGTCTCCGTCTTCTGTCCCCGTCTTCCATCACTGTCCATCACCGACTCCGTCCTTCACCCTCTCTCTTTCCATACAACGTGGTATCCGTCATGAGTTCGACTCCGTCTAATAAACTCTCTGTCTCCGTCTTCGTCCCTGTTTACAGTTTCCTTGCTTTTACTCTCAACTCCGCCTTCCGGCTTCGTCTCCGTCTCCGTCTCCGCCTTCCATCCCGCCTGTGTTACATACCCTCTATCCGTTCGCCCGCCTTCGTTTCGGTCACATCCCAACCTACGTCTAATACTTCCATGGAATACACCTTATCCAGCTTTTACAATCCACTCCGTCCTTCATTCTCACCTCTATCCCCTGCCCCTGTATCTGTTATAGAACGTTTTCCATAGTAGGGTACCCGTGTGCGCAATGCGTGCTATTGTTATTCTATCATGAACAGCAGCGCAGTGTCTACGAAAACTTTACTTACAGTGCCATCTTGACACGTGTCTATGTTGTCCGTGTGGGATGAACAACTCAATTTGCTACGCAAAACGTACTTACAGTGCCATCTTGACACGTGTATAGGTTGTCCGTGTGAGATGAACAACTCAATTTGCTACGCAAAACTTACTTACAGTGCCATCTTGACACGTGTATATGTTGTCCGATGTGGAACTGAACAACTCAATTTTGGGGTTATTTACAGTATTGGAATTCTTACAGTAGGAGAATACTCTCGACTGGCGTGCTTGCCTGCCTGCCCACCTGCGTCGCTGTCTACCGCTGTCCCTGTTTGCCTTTTCCACGGACTTGCATTCAGCCTCTCCCTTCCCCATCGTTGTGTGCCATGGCCATTTCACACCTCTGTGACGGGAGGACCAATAGAATCACCCCAGCGCCTATTCGTGCGCCCGTAACCAACCATGACCGTGTACACCCGTGCCCGCTTGCCCACCCATACCCTGTAGCCACCCGTGCCCCATCGTCACCACCCACGTGTCCTCTTAGCCACCCATCCCTGCATGCCGAACCGTGCACACCCGTGCTCGTGTGCCCACCGGTGCGCTCATAACGCCCTGCGCCTCCGCGTGCCCTCACGTGTCCCCATACTCACCCGTGCCCCCTGGTGCGCACTCGTGCTAATCGAGCAACCCTTGTCAACGTAGCCACCCATGCCAACATGCTCACCCGTGACAGAGTGCACACCCGTGCCCATATG
>JAUBNZ010001558.1:0-11107 GCA_032355485.1 Bonnemaisonia californica | reverse complement strand
ACAAAGAGTGGTGACGGTGGCACAGGTTTAGGCACTCATATCATCAATGAATTAGTTACAGACACGTTAAATGGTCAAATAGTGGCTCATTCTGAAGCTGGGCAAGGGCTTAGTTATGATATTGAATTTGATGATATGCGCTAAACTGCTCGTTATAAGGCTTCATTCCAACATCATTAATTTAAGTCGCTGCTAGTAAGTGCTTATAGCGCTTATTTGAGTTAATATATCGCTCTTTTTAAATTTATCAGCCGGCACACTTCGTGTTCCAACGGCGCAGGAAAATCTTATGTGGTTCAAAAACCTACACTTTTTCACATTTACTCGCCCTTTTGAATTATCAGAAGATCAACTAGAAGCACATTTAGCTGAACACTTGTTTACGCCTTGTGCTTCAACGGAACAATCACACTTTGGTTGGGTAAACGCTTTAGGTAAACATGGGCATTCAACCGTCCATTCAACGAATGGCAACTTTTTAATTTGTGCAAGAAAAGAAGAAAAAATCCTTCCTGCACCTGTTGTTAAAGATATGGTTGAAGCAAAAATTGCTCAGCTTGAAGTTGAACAAGCCCGCAGTGCTACTAAAAAAGAAAGAGAACAATTTAAAGAAGATATTATTTTTGAATTGCTTCCTCGTGCATTCTCACGTGTCACCGATACACATGCCTACATTAATGCTGAACATAATCTTATTGTTGTAAACTCAAGTAGCCGCGGTAAAGCTGAAGATATTTTGGCATTGTTACGCAGTGTCTACACCAGAGTGATAACAATTATATTTGGACGGACGAACAAGCCAGGGTTTATAGACGCTACACCACAGGTGTAGATTTAACGATAATAGTTAACCATAATAAATACCCTCAATTCCCCGATAAAACATCAATATCTAATAATTAAAATAGTGTTGACCACCAAATTAATTTACTCATCTTGTTTTCCTTTCTTATGCTGATTTACCTTGCCAAAGCGATACTTCTCTAATTCATTCGCCGCTTTTGCAATAATTGACCGCTTAACGAATTCAAATTCGTAAGTTGGGGTTGGCTTTCTTTATTTTACCAATTTTTGTTATTTGTAAAGACATAGGTATGGTAACTCAATATGGTTAAAAAAGACCCTGTAAAGTTAAGTATGACTGCGCATAATGTTTGAGATTATTAATCACTAAATGAGATTAAAGGTAATCATGTTCAATTTTGCCATAAAGGCGATTATTTCTCTGTATTGGTTCACTTTCTTCTTAGCTGGTGTGAAACTTCCTATAGCAGTAGTGAACTAAGTAACTTCGTGTTGTTACACCCTTATTGTCATTAGAAACCCTTATGAAATGTATAAATAATCAGTATGGACATATACACATGGTATATATAGTGGTTATTTTAAGCTACAATACTGCATGTTGTGTTTTTATCTTGGTATGCAAAAAAAATCAGTTATAGTGATTTCGTACTTAATTTGATAAGGAATACATCATGGGTAAGAATCAACACGTAGTTAAAAGAGATAATGGTTGGGCTGTCAGAGGAGAAAATAACTCTAAAGATACGTCGCATCACCGAACCCAAAAGGAAGCTAATGAAGCTGCAAAAGGAATTGCGAACAACCAAAAAAGCGAAGTTCTCATTCATGGAGTCGATGGAAAAATACGAGAGAAAAACACTTACGGAAATGATCGATTCCCGCCAGAAGGATAATAAGCAAAGAAATTTTAGACTTAAATTAACAACATAGGGATATTTAGGTGTTTTGTTGTCGCCTTTTGTTCATAGCTTAGATAATCATTTTTATTAAGGTAATTAACATGACAAATTCAATACCAAGTAAAGGAGCTACATTTTGGCCTGTCGGAAATGGTGATTCAACAACCATATCTATTTCTGATGATGTGAAAATTCAAATAGATTTACATCACATGGTGGCTGCTGAGGATGATAATGAAGAATATTATCCGGTAGTAGATCATATTTGTGAAGATCTGCCATTAGTAGGTGGAAATCCATATCTATCGGTATTTGCACTAACTCACCCCGACAAAGATCATATTCAAGGCTTTGATAAGCTACTTGAGCAAGCAACTATTGGTGAGATTTGGTTAACACCAAGGATATTCATCGATGAAGAGTTATCAAAAGAAGCTGAAGCATTTTTTGAAGAAGCGGATAGAAGAAGACAATTAGCTATTGATAAAAAAGGTGAGTTAGATTCAGGTGACCGCATTAGAATTTTTGGCTACAACAGTATTTTAGAAAATGACAAATTTAAAGGTTTTCCCGAAGAACTCCTAACACTACCAGGCGAGAATATTACGTTAGTCGATGGTGAAGATGTTTGCGATGATTTCAGTGCCTTCATTCATTCTCCTTTTAAAACTGATGAAGAAGAAGATCGGAACGATTCCAGTCTTGGTATGCAAATAACACTAATTGATGAATCAGATGATCTTAAAATATTGATCTTTGGCGATTTAGCTCATGATGGTATGAGAAAGCTCATCGATATATCTAAAGCCAATGACAATGAAGAAATGCTTGAATGGAATATTTTGCTAGCGCCACATCATTGTTCAAAATCAATAATGTATACCAAAGACGATGAGGACAATAATGTATTCCAACAAGAAATGATGGATGATCTAAAACAATACCGCCTTGATACAGGCTACATTATAAGTAGCTCCAAATCGATTCCAGAGTCAAATGAGAAAGGTGATAACCCTCCTCATGCAATAGCAAAAGAAGAATACTTAAAAATAGTCGACAACGACTTCTTATGCACTCACAACGAAGAATCTGAAGATGCTGAGCCAATTGTTTTTGAGAAAGTAGATGGTGGTCTTATTTTAAACGGTGACCTTATAGAAGAGATTGGTGGTAAGGATCTTGGTGATAGTATAAGTGATGCCAGAGGTTCTGGCGTTCCACCTACGAATACAGCTGGATTCGGAGTATTGTAAATTGCGCTCAAAAGGACAAGAGAAATCATTAGCCCAACTTCTAAGGATAGAAAGCGCATCCCAAGGTGCTTTTAAGATAAAAAAAATATTTGAACCAGCTGAACAAAATATAAAAATGTTTGTTCGTGTCGAGATTAATTGCTCTAATATTAAGAAAACTAACGACGGATTACCTCTGAGAAAACGGGAAGTTTTTGTATTAAATATACCAAGCGATTTCCCGTATTCTTACCCTCATGTATACGTTGAACATAAACGTTTTTCTGGATTTTCGCATGTGCAATGGGTAAGACATTTATGCTTATATTTATCTCCTGAAACTGAATGGAATATCAGCGATGGCATGTATGGGTTTATTGAACGTTTGCGCCAATGGTTGATTCAAGGAGCAATTAATGCACATGAAATTGAAGGGCAGCCTATACATCCGCCTGCTATGCGCTCAATCAATTACAAACTGCCTAATATCATCATAAAGGAAAATACGCCAGAATTTGAGCATAAATTCTGGTTTGGCTTCGCTGTTTTCGATGATATTAATGAACAACGTGTAGATTTAATTGGTTGGCAACAACAGTGCCAAAAGCCTGAGAGTGGATTTTTAGCTCCCGTCATATTATTAAATAATAGCTTTCCTTTCGAATATCCCGACACAGCAGAAGAGCTATTTTATCAATTAGAAAAAATTGGCATTAGCTTAAATTTAATACACTTATTAGCGTTATTCTCTGCTGGATCAAATGAAGATTTAAAGCCTTTGTACCTTGTGTTGGGCACATCTATGAGAGGAATAAAAGATCAGAAAAGGCTTCAACATCTATCCGTGTGGTCTATTCATGAGCAAATAAAGGAAACAGTAAAATTAGAAGTAAAGTGCCTGAACCTTATAGGTCGAAGTGTCGATGAAGAATTTAAGTCTGAAGTTGAAAAATTAAACGCAGAATGTAGAGAGTCTTCATTGAAGCAATTTAAGTTGGCCGACATGAGATGGTGCTCCGTAAAGGAAGATAGACCTGAAGTAACAATTAGACGAGATGCCAATACCTCAGCACAGTCATATTTGGGAAAATCCGTTGCAATATGGGGCTGTGGTGCACTGGGTAGTTATATAGCTGAATTACTCGTACGCTCGGGTGTATCTCATCTTATGTTAAGGGATAATAAAAAAGTTCATCCTGGCATATTAGTCAGGCAAAATTTTGAAGACGAAGATATTGGCAATTGGAAATGCGAAAGTTTGAAGAAGCGGTTACATCGAATAAATCCAAGACTTTCCATTGAAACCGATATCCACGATATTTCACATTCCTTTAATGCTATACCTGAATTAAGTGAAGATGAAGCCAATCCATATGACCTTATTATTGACGCTACAGCATCAAATAAACTTCATTTATCATTGGAGGAGTTTATTAAAGATGTTACTCCTAATACTTCGTTAGCTTCAGTTATTATCGGTTCAACTGCCAGTCGAGCACTGCTTACTTATTTTCCTTCAATAAAAAATTCATCAGTTGCAGATGTCTTAAGAAAATCAAAAATAACAGCTTTAAATACTAAGCAGATGAAAAGTTATGCAAAGGAGTTCTGGCCTGATCAAGGTGAGTTTTTAAATTTTCAACCAGAGCCAGGTTGTTCAGACCCCACTTTTATTGGCTCTGCAATCGATATGGCAATTCTAGTGGGTAAAGTAATGGATGCTCTTGGTAATTCGTTACATTCAGCTAAAACACCATATACTTTGATGCTTTCCAAAAATAACGAAAAAGAGTCCATCTCCTGTATAGAACATCCTGAAGATATTATTGCTAATTTACCTGATAACTACCAGGTAAGGCTTTCTAAAAAAGCACATAAGAATGTTTTTAAATTTATATCAAAGTCAAAAAAAATTGGTAGAGATATTTGTGAAACTGGAGGACTTTTATTTGGGCAAATAGATCATGCAAGTGAGATAATTTGGATCACTGAAATAATGGGGCCTCCAAAGGACAGTACATCACTACCTGAAAAATTCGATTGCGGCATTCAAGGAACAGCAAGATTTAATTCTAAGCTGATGACTGAAACTAAAGGTTCTGTTCACTATATCGGAATGTGGCATACACATCCCGTTAGCGCCGCAAAACCAAGTGTTACCGATATGCAAGGTATGGCCGGATTAATGTGCAATGAAGGATTTGCAGCTGAATCTCAGATGCTTTTGATCGTTGGTTATAGTAGCAGTAAGCCTCAACTTGGATTTTATAAATATTCAACATCGGAAATTATAGCAGTTAATGATGGTGAAATTAAACTAAACATTGAACATAATGGTTCAATCATAAAGGTCTCTAAATAATGAAGTTTAATACATATACCCTGAAGGGGAGAATAGTTCCGGCTTTCTTTTCAATCATAATTCCTATTATGATATTTAATCACTTTTATGCTAGTGAAGAGTTTTCAAAGTTTGTTGGGGAGGTTATGGGAGCAAAATTGTTATCCAATTTAACAATTTCAACAATTTGCTTAATTTTTCTTTCTCAATTTGGAAGAGTTATTGGCAAAAATGTATTTGAAAAAAACTTTTTTAAAGAAGAGACGTTCATGCCAACAACTAATTTTTTGCTTTTTTCTGATGATACATATAGTGATCAACATAAGCTAAAAATTCGTAAAAAAATAGCGGCAGACTTTAAATCAATATTACCTTCTAAAGAAGAAGAAGCTAAAGATATTAATCAGTCAAGAATGATAATTGTAGAGTTAATGGCTTTAGTTAGAAGCAAACTGAAAGGTAATGAATTTCTTTTACAGCACAATATTGAGTACGGGGCTATGAGGAATGCTATCGGTGGCTCTATTCTTGGTTGCCTCTTATCTATTGGGAATATTATTTTTTTCAAATATATAATGGTAAATGAATTAGCCGTAAACATTAGTATTGTTACTTTAATTATTTATGGTTTACTAATAGTTTTAAGTAAAATTTTAATCGAGTTTTATGGGAAAAGTTACGCTAAAATATTATTTCGTGAATATTTATCTGTCGACTAAAAAGTTAAATATTTATGACGGTAGTGCACACAGATCAACTCATAAATGTAAAAATATAAACGTCAATTTTCGTATATTAGTGATAGTTAGCAAAGTGCAAACTTTGCACTTTGCTATGAACGGTGAATATTAAGTGGCAAAAGTTAGCGTTTTCAGATGAAACACCACTGTCAGAAATGAGCTTATGGCTGCCTGTCAGATAAGTTAAGCTCTGATATTTAAAAGCGTCAGGTCAAGTTTGAGCTACTACATCTTACTCAGACTAAAAGTAAAATAACCCTAACTTTCCTAATTTTCATTATTCGAAAATTAACTTGTCTTCATAATCACTAATCATAGTTGCTAAACAATCAATCTCAGCTAGTTCTTGAGTACCTTCATTAACTACCTCTCAAATTTCTTCAATTCGAGCCGTAACTCTTCATCCGATTGAACTTGTTGTATCATCATGGATAATTACATCAGTTTCGCCACCCAATTATCTCAGAACTGCCAGTCATTATCATCCCACACTGCCATCGAATGACATTTACGATGACCACTGAATTACATTAGGTTTGCCACTAAGAGATTAAGATAATTTTTGCACTAAACAGAAGCTTCAAGTGACTAAATTAATACTTCGTCTTTTAGCCAAAAGCTGACCTTAGGTTTATACCTGTACTTGAAACTTGTTAGCCTAAAACTGCCACGTATAATTTAAACATGTCTATTAATTTGCTCCTAAAATCTGATTCAATACGTTTCGTACAATTATCTACCCAATCTAACAAGCAGACATTATAATCATAGTGAAAAAAACACTAACAGTGAAATTACTTTTTAAACATTATTTACTTCCTGATGAATACAATTTTCTTTGTAACTGAGCGATCATGTTTTAATTTACAATTAATATTCATCACTAAACGATAATTAGATAAAATGTATTTTAGTAGGTAAATCATTCAAATTTCTTGATATAACTTAGATTCTTAAGGTTCTTTAAAGATAATATTAACTTAGTCTTATCATCTTCTTCAGAAATAAATAGGGTTGAAAAGTCTTCTTGATCAACCCATAAACTTCTTTTTGTATGTAAATATTCAATTTCTCCGATATGCTCAAGTTCAATTAAAATTCCATTTTCACTTTTTGACAAAGCAATAGCACCCAAACCATCTTCACTCGTATATTTTCCAAAAATTCTATTATTTAACTCACTTGATTTTTCAAAATGTAATTTTTTAAATTCTCCACTAAAAATGGGACTTTTGAATACAAGGCTATTTTCAGCAAAAGAAAATGTATTGTTTTGCTTGAATCCAGTGTCTCGGTATAATTTGTTTTTTACATCGTATTGTAGTTTTGCATAGGCAGAGTTCGCGGGAGATACATAGTACAAATGACCTTTGTGAAATCTAATATCGATTATTTCGTTTAGCGATTTGTTAAAATAGGTCGCTTCATATGATTTAAGTTGACTACTTTTATTATCACTTTCCCCTTGCTCTAAATGTTTCCAATTAAGCAACGCCGTTGCAATCTCGTAATTTATTTTGTTTGTCGAAATGTCAGCCCGATTACACAAAGAAGCAATTGCTAATTTTTTATCGGGATAAACACTAAAGCCTTGACGCCAATTTTCATAATAACCCGCATGTTGATAAACCAAATCACCATTAAACGTTTCTTTAAACAATCCAGCGTAATAGTTAACAACTCCACCATCTGTCGATATTGCATAAGGTAGTAATGGTTCAAAAAAGTTATCTAAATTTAGGTTAAGTAAATGGTTAGCCCATTTTGAAAAATCTCTTGCTGTAGTGACAATATGGCCAGGGCCAACAATGTTGTTATGCGTTCGCATTGCAACAAATGCTCCCGACTCGTTCGTCATGTATCCATCGGCTCTATTTTTAATAATACGCATGTAATCATCTAAATATTCAGTGTTAGTCATACCTAATGAGTTGAAAATATGCTGTTTCATGTATTCTGGAAATGACTTTTTAGTCACACTTTCTACGACTTTGGTCAGCAAGAAGTATCCTCCATTTGAATATAAATATCTGCTATTCGATTTAAAATCAGTGTTCGAAACCTTTAACACTTCAGTTACTAAACCAGGTTTGTTTTCGTCAAACAAACTTCTCCCCATTAACTCATAAAGCCCCCAATATTCTTTTACGCCTGACGTATGATTTAACAATTGATAAACTTTAATATCGGCATAATTTTTAAACTCAGGAATAATCTTTCCAAGATTATCATCCAATTTTAATTTATCCTGTTTAACTAACTGTAACACCGCATAGCCTAAAAACTGTTTACTTGTTGATGCTGTAAGCATTTTAGTGTCTGGAGAAAGGCTCGTACCATACTCCAAACTCCCTAAGCCTTTAGAGCTAAAATGACTATTGATTCCGTCGGTCACAACAACACTGCATCCTGGTTCATTAGTTTGTATATAGTTACTTAACACTTCATTAACTGTATTAGTCGCATTGTCCAGCTTTGCAAATGCAAAAGTTGGAATGCATGATCCGATGATTAACATGGCATTGATGTATGTTATATATTTCATATTATTCCTATGAATTTTCTGTTAATTTTCGTTGTGGATACAAAGGAGATATTCTGCTTTATGCTTGAGGGGCCGAATAAATAATTCTGAAAGTATTATTGAATATAAAATAGGGAGCCCTACAAGAGATAAATAAGCGTTCATATCATTACTATTCACATCAGACTGGGCCAACATCCCCAATAAACCTAGGGTTGATATAAATAAACCTGAAGCATAAATGTTACTTATCATCTTGTGCAAACTTCTAATGCAAGGAGCCAGTCCAATAAAATAATATGGCCGATAGATTAGCCACTTAAATAATCTCATAGCATTAATTGTTTCTCGATAACTTTTCGATATTACTGTTAGTCCAAAAGATAAAACTAATAATGTCGACAAGCTTATTGAATCAAAAAATATTTTCAGTCCACCAGAGGTATTCATCAAGAATAGAACAACTCCAATAATAGCTAGTAAAGTAAAAATCCTTGATGGTTCAATTTCATTCCTTGTATCGACTATCTTTTTTTCATTAAGTAAGCTGCTGAGTGTAATATCAAATGTTGATGCTAGAGATAATCGAGACTCAGCAGAGCAAGATTCGCCAGCCTCAATCCTTTGAACTGTTCTTAAGCTTAATCCGCTTACTTTTGATAATTGTTCTTGCGACCAACCATGCTCTAATCTAAGTTTTTTCACTATTCCGATTTCAATTTCCATAACCAATACACCTGATCAACAATGAGAGTAATAATATATCAAACAACTGGATTAGGTGACGCCATACACCCGTCAGATTACCGCCATAAATATGCCAGTAACTTATATCAACCTGATTTACTTGTTTGTAGTTGCTTTATTAAATCCTTTATAAACGATCAGTGACATCACTAAAGAAAATAAGTTTAGACCTAATGGGTTATTCGATGTTTGTTCAAAATTATATTTATGATGCAAGGAGTTATAAAAAGGAAGTGCAAAGTTAGCCACGAATCTATAACAACTAATTATCTAGAAATAAAAAGTAACCATTTTTGAATTGCACTCTAAATACAAATTATTTTTTTATAATGAGCCCCCATGTCACAGTGGATATTAATAATTGTATCAACTCCTTTTCCCTTACTATCTGAACTGCTTTCCTTTGTTTAACAACTTGATATTTTTATAATTCAGTGACGTAGCGTTCATTTACACCAGCATCTAGCGTTTCTACAAACTCTGAGTTTTCACCAATATTATTGGCAATCTCTTGACCGAATGATATTTTTAATGTTTCCAACCAACTATCTGGCTGCCAAGTTTTACTTCTGAGAAATGCCTTACCACAGTGAAAATATGCGTTAGTTACTTTAACCTCTATTACAAGTAATGCTTGATGAGATTTGGACGCTAAAGACTTACAAATTTCATCTCCTTTTAATAACCGACAAGTCCCGTGAACTCTTAAAGACTCGACCGTTCCCGGAACTAAGAAAATCAAAGCTACTTTGTTTTGTTGCACAATATTAGATAATGAAAATGCTAATTTATTGCCACGCAACTCAGGAATTAATAACGTATTAGTATTTAACACTCTTACAAATCCAGCTTCATCACCTTTAGGGGAAATCGTAGGAAAACCATCACTATCAACAGTAGATAACATCATGATTGGAGACGATGAGATAAAATTAGTCATTCTGTCATTTAGGAAAGAATAAATTTTCTTGCTAGCTACAGGATTTGGTTCACCAACAACTTCTCTTATATCTTCAATATTGCTTAATTCTTTCATAGTTACGACACTCTCCGTGATAAAAATAACGTCCACACAAGCGGACAAAAGTAATTGTTATACGTTTATTCACCACTGCTTATTTGATAAGATCTTTCGGCGCCCTCAGTCACTTCACCCCATTTAGATGATTTAACTCTTGCTTGATGATTATCAAAAGCCGCTTGATTCACAAATTCTTCGTAAACATTAAACTTACAAGGATTTACTTCATCGGGTGTGACTGTAAAAGTTAAACAACCTTCCTCTTTTAATGTAAGGCTTTTATGAATAACCAACTCACTTTTAACAATCTCAAGATCTGAATCTGGTACTACTATAAACCCTTGTAGTATAACTTTAGCCGACACAGCGTCCTCCTTAAGTGTATATCTCCCATAGAAGGGGCTGATAACTATTTACTAAACTTATGAACCTTTCTTGTGTCCGTTATCTGCAGCTTTCTGATACCAAATCTGTGCTTGTTTACTGTTTTTTGTAACCCCTTTTCCGGTATCAAACATTACTGCTAATTGATATTGCGCTTTAAAGTCTCCTTGCTCGGCCGACTTTTTATACCAGATAAACGCTTGTTCGAGGTCTTGAGCAACGCCTTGCCCATTTTCGTACATATGGCCAATTTTATATTGGACTCCAGCATTGCCATCTTGTGCGGCTTTCATAAACCACTCGAATGCTTTTTTATAATTTATTGATACTCCTTTGCCTTCGTCGTAAATCATTGCTAAGTGAAATTGCGATCTGGGGTTACCTTGCATTGCAGATTTTGTATGCCATTCAA
>JAUBNZ010001557.1:0-11108 GCA_032355485.1 Bonnemaisonia californica | reverse complement strand
GGCTAACCAAGATTGTTTCTACCCTGAACAGGGGTAGAGCGCAAGTAGAGGCGCAACCACTGGTTCTCCACAGGTCGAAGAACCGTGGAGAAGCCGGGAGGGTGAAGAACCTGATGACAGACTGTCCCGGAAACGGGACGGTCAAGGCCGAAAAGATGGGATTGAGGTCACTCGGTTACCGAACTGACGTGGCTAACCAAGCTTGTTCGTCCCACTAGGGGACCACGCACTGCTTGAGGCGCAGACTATGTTCCTTCCCGTGTCGCAAGACCGGGAAGGAGCCGAGGTTTAGTGGTCTTTTTGAAGGGCAGGCTGTCCTGGAAAGGTTTGATCTTGAGGATGGCGTCGTCCCGGGCACGGGACGAAAGAGGAAATGAGTCGAAGGGATGGGTACGCGAGGACTGAGAGCCAACGGGATAGCTAACCTCAAGTGTTTTCACCCTTAGTGAAGGGTGAAGCGCAGATGGAGGCGCGGTGTTGCTGTTCTCTTCCAGAAGCTGAGTTTAGGGGGAGAGCCTCGCGTTCTTGTTTATTCATACAGCACTCCGTTTTTCGGAGTGGAATTTATACTAGGAATTCATTAATCCCCATAATTTATATTAATTAAAGTTACGATAAATAGTGCTAAGTCAATCAGCGACTAGTCCGTAGTCTGCTGCTTTCTCATTGGCTGGCAACAGATCTGCTGCGCACCCCCTCCTCAGGGGTGCGTAGAGTAGCGGGGCACGTAGTAGCCGGAAACCAAGAGAATGGGCCTGAAGTGGAGTTCTGCCCTAGTTGGGGAGGGGGTTGCGGTGGGGCGTATCATCAAAAAATAACTGAATTACACTAACCCAAGTATCGTGCAGGGTTAGTGAACGGTTAGTATCCCACCCCAAAAAATGGGCGGTGTACAATAGTAGCCCGGTTATCCGACCAATCAGGATCATCACCTCCGTCCTGCACCGTAGGGCTTGGTGGTATCTTAGTAACCCCATGACCACACACCCCTTGGGCTGCTGACAGGGCTTACAGTTCCCATAGCGAGGTGTACACTCCTCCCTGTGTAGGGAGGGGTGATAGGTTACAGTAGTATGACCTTTCGGTTACTGTGTTAGTGTCGAGGTAATTATTAGCCACGTACTACCACCGAAAAATGGTGGTACTGCAGTACAGTTGGTGACCGCAACCAAAAAGGGGACTTACATCTGGAGCATGGCGACGCGGTTCGCCATCTGGAGCATTTGTCCTTGGAAAAGGTCGTGTCGGGGGACAAGGACATGCAGCCCGGAAACAGGTGCCCGGACTTCGACATAGGTCATCCGGCCGGGCTCAAGTGTTGTTCGCTTCGTGATGCGGACGGCGGAGGTCTTGGCCCGGGTCACTTCGGACTTCTCCTTCGTGGATTTAGTAGCAAGGGCTCCCCGGATGCTCAGGTAGACCATCTGGCCTTCTTTCATACGAAGCGATCATCATTTACCAGAATATATCGCACAGATATGCTCATCAAGAAAATCGCTGCCAATGATGCAAGGGACGGACAGCTTGGGGACGAACAGAAACCTGTGGCTATAGACGCGACGACCCAACTGGAGATAAATTCGAACTGATCCCGACGGTGTTAACCGATTATCTTTGGCATCCACCAGTTTGTACGAAATGGAGGGCTCCTTCGCAGCATCTTACCAACCTGGTGGAAGTTCTCCTTCCCGAATTAGAATAGGGCCAGAGCCAGATGCCAACACCGAATGGTGGAAGTGCAAAGAATGGCGGTTGATACCGATGAGAGTTTCGATCTAGTAGTTCGACACAGCTGAAGACGACAGCTTTATCTCAGTGGGTGTCGTCGGGACGGGGAAAGGGTCCCGTCCTGACACTTGTGTGTGGGAAACAAACTCTGAAGCATCCGATCTCTTTGCATAAGTGGTAGGAGGAGGCGGTTCACACATTACGCACGCTCCGGGACGTGTTCCGAAGGATGAACGACGGGGTGGTGGGGTGACGTGACCGTTTTGTGATAAGCCGATTGGGCTGAATCGCGTATCAGGATGTTCGGCAGACCCGGCTGGGGTGGATCCTGAGCCTGATCAGGCAATCGTTCGACGGCGTACACTTGGACGTTGCGTTGGAGCCTGAGCTCCGCAGCGGTAAAACGTGCGTTAGTGTCCATTTGGCGCACGATTGTGCGTTGCTCTTCCGTAAGGACCGGGAAGTTCGTCATCACATGCCCGAATAATCCGAAAATGAGGCAACGCAGGCCTGCGGTTCGCGAGGTGTCCGAGGTTCTGTGCGTGTCGTCCACGGGGGGAGTAAGCCATGGAGATGTGCGCTCTGTAGGGCTCGGTCGATAGAGGGCTACCTCACGTTGACGGCGATCGCGTGGAAGGGTCGCGTGAGCGCGGAGTACTAAAGTACGTAGAAATTGTAGTCGTTCTCGGAGTCGATGGGGGCAGATTGAAGAACGTCTCCGGGAGGCGCAGGTTGGTACTCATCTCTGGGCGGTTGTTAATTTGTGAGAGCCGGCGGGTAGGAAGGGTGCGCCGTCGGGTAGCGGAACTAGTGGTCCGGCCCAGGGCTCGGAAACGAGCGCGAGTCGCCGCCTTCCGCCTGCACCGCGAACACGCGGTGACTCTAGTCGACTGGGTCTATCAAGAGCGTGTGTTTTCGGTTAGCCTTCGATGAAGGCTGCATCTCACGCTTGTTAGGGCGGTGGCTATCCCCGTAGCTGTACGGCATCGACACCAGTTTGCGGAAGTTGAGGCTTGAATTCCTCTGGAGCGCATCACGTACCAAGTGTTGAGCGTACAGACGGAGACCATCAACATAGATTGAAACCAGCGTGTGCTCGGCGAAGGCCCCGCCGCAACGGATGGACTTCTTGCTCAGACTCCTGGAAAACTGCTCCTCCGGTTCTGTCGAGTCTGGCGTCATGTTGGAAACATCCTTATAAGCTTTAGCGACCCTGCCCTCACGAGCGTAAGTTAGTAGTAACCACTCTACGGCCTCGGGTTAATATCGTATGGAATTTACGCTGGGGCGCGAACCCCTGAATGTATGACCCGTGTATGTGAGAAACGACTCCCGGGCTTAATTGGTGAGGAAGTACTTGAGGAGGGCTAACGCCACACCTTCTCAAGTTCCCGTGTCGTCGCACGCACTAGCATAATTCTTCAGGAAGGACAGTACGGCGATACAGTCCTTCCCGGTAAAGGCGGATACCTGCATGCAGTTTTTCACGCGCTTCGCGTTCGCTGCCAACTCTGCGGCGAGTTCTCCGTCAAACACCTGGTCAATGTCGAGGAGTCTGTAGAAACGGTAGGACAGCGCGGTGTTGAACAACTCATTCATAGGTGTGTTCTCGTCCAACCCTGGATACCGTGGTCACTTCCCGTTTACATTGCGGGTTGCAAATAAGCAGGGCTGTTCGGCAATGTGTGAGGGGCCTCGCTCCACACGCGTTCGCCTTTCTCCGTGGTGCGCCCGGATCCGGGAAACGGAAAACTCCGAGGTTTGGCATTCTTTGGTAGCCGGGTGTCGAGTTATTTCTTGATGAAGGCCTGGAGTTGTAGGATCACCTCGTCTATGACGGACTCGGTCAGAGCGCGGACGCCCATGCTCCCGATTCGTGGCCACATATCGACGCGGGCATGGTGAATGGCGATAGGAATTTCTTCCTGAACGATTTCTCGTATTTGATTCATCGTAACCAGTGCAGACGGTACTGGGTCCTGATACGTCCTCGGAGCGTGCGCACCATACGGTGGTAACAGTTATTTGCGCAGAAGTTCATGGGGGCGGAAAGAAGTCCGGCGGGTGCAGCGGCTTTGCCATCGGGAGGCTGGGGTCGTACAAGCCGGCGGAAGACAGCTCTTGCGACGTCGGCGGGAACTTCGTTGATTTCCCGAATTTACCGGCGGCCCCCTGGGCCTGATGAGGCGTGGCGGGGGTAGCTGGCATGGCCGGAGTCTTTGGGGGCAGCGGGTCTACACCCATGGCGCTCGAATCTGGGCGGTCTTGTGGGTGGTACGGGATAGGGGCAAGTAGTTGCGGGGCCGCCACCACCCGGCCGGGGTAGGCGTGCTCCCTATGGCCTGCGAGATTGAGGCGCTTCCCAGCGGCGGTGATCGGTCTCGCGACGCTTGGGAGCGCCTCCTTACACCGAGATGCTCGACGGGTGCGGGGGGAATACTTTTCCCGGCCGACGTTGGTTGCAGATCATGCCGGGAAACATGTCTAGGCATAACGGAAAGGGGTGAAAAGGGGTGTATTACGTCTGTCGATGGGTACTCTTCGGGGAGGACCATGCAAGATGTCGCGCTTTGGATCAGTCTTGGATGGGTCTTTACGACCGAGTGAATCCCAACCGAGCGGCTGCTCTTGATCTCGATGTTTTCGGAAATTTGTAGATCGTAGATACGAGAACGTGGTTAGCTCGCAACAAAGAGTACGAGCACTCTGCTTGATTTGTAGGACAGGTCTTTTCCAAACTTCCAGCTTTTAGGTTGAGAGACCAATGTGGGGCCAGAAAAGTCGGAAGACTGTGGAGGTCCGGAAAGGGTTCGAAGCTGGGAAAAAGGGGGAGGAAATAGTCCGGGAGAGATTCTTCGTAACGCGCTAGCAGTGGTAGGGGTAGGAGAAAGAGGGATATGGGAAGAGGACAAGTAGAGAGTGGGAATGAATCGAGTACTCGCGTAGCTCGCAATCGTGAATGCACGGGGGGTTCCGTGATCCAGATTTCAGGGATTCTTTGTAGAGACCCCGTGTAATGGCACAAACCCTAGAAGCCGGTATGCTGACAAATGCACAAGCGCGCTAGTAAGCGGTAATGAGAACGAACACGCCGGCCCGAGTAGGCGCGAGGCATAACATGAGCCCTCAGGCTTCAGGTCTCTGGTTTACCTCCAAGGTCCCTTGCCTCTTTACTGATCGTTGGTCGGGTTTCCCCGACTGTAGTCAAGGGTGTGCTAAGCATTTACTTTAATTCTGCCTATTGCATGCCAGTACTGTAAGTGTCTAGCTAGTGTATCAGTAAGGGCTAGTGCATCTACGTCTATTGTTGAGTGTAAGTAACACACAGTACGGGTGTAATCTGCTGCGGGGGTGCCACGTGTACCAGGTCGCCGTCCACACTGTTTTCGCGCTCGCCCAGTCGCGGTGACATCGCTGTACGGTCGCGTTGAGATACAACCCCTGCCAGGTCGGCAACGTCTAAGGGCTCTACCTTTCGCGGCTGCACGGTTACGTCAGTCTGCATCGAAGGGGAGCAGCTATCTAGCCAGGGGTACCGTAAGACAGTGTTCATCCATCCGTGGCGGGAGCGGGCGCGAGTCCTTTGGCCCGGCTATAAAAGGGGCACTTGCTCTTTCAAGCTCTGGTTTTGGACCAGGACTCCGAAAAGGCCCACACCTTCAGAGACAAGGGACGCAAAATCCCGTCCATCCGCCCAAGTAGCTTCGAATTAAAGCGGATGGACGGAGTTTCCGATGACTTTGCCATTCTGATTCCCTCGCTCGTTGGGCGAGCGATCCATTTGGCACTAATTCATCAATTTGATACTGTAATTACCCTCGGATTGGGGTTGATAAGATGGATGGTGGATCGAAATCTACAATTATATATGAGGAGATACGAAAATGGCGCTATATCGGTAAGTAACCGAAAGGACACTCCAAATGTAATAAACACCCCTCCCTGTAAAGGGAGGGGTGTACTGGTGCCACCCCTACTGTAAGCCCTGCCAGTAATTGACATGGGTTAGTGGGCAGAGGACATTATCATATATACCCCACGGCGGGCGTCTCTTCGTGGATTTTATTGGCCGGAGATAAGAGTCTACCATCCACAGCACCATACGGGATGTTCTGAGAAACCTACTACTATCCCATTCAGTATTGGGTAGGATAAGTGACCAATCAGGGGAATATAACTGAGAGACATTGGTTGCGCCTCTACTTGAGCCCTACCCCGAACAGGGGTATCTCACCGGTCACCCCCTCCCCAGTTCGGGGAGGGTGCGGAACCTCATTCCCATCAACACTCCTCCTGTGAGGCCACCAGGTGGAGGTACAATTCTCTGGTGTGACCCAGTCAACCGCCCAGTGACGAGTATCCTTAAAGCATGGGATAGGTATACTCTGGTTTCCCAAAAACCTTCTAGGCGACTCTCATCCTGAACTCCACGGAGGAGTCGCTCTACCACCATCTCGCAGGGCTGCTACAAAGAGGCAACTAGGACCTTTAGACGCAACCTCAGTTCTCCGGAGGTTGCGTAACACTACCGTCGTTTATAAGCCTCATTGGATGAATATTTTGAATTACCAGCCCCCCTAAATTCCGAAGCTCCATTGGTTGCATTATTACCCTCCAATGGTTGGAAGGGTTTCCAAGCCCCTACACGTGGAGCACCGCTGGCATATTATGCACCCCTTCGCAGCGTATGGCACCCGTGCCAGTGTACGTGCGCACCATAGAGGTGCACGAGCCACTTACAAGCCACAATCCAGGTGTAGGCACAACAAACACGGCCCCCAATCAGGACTTTCCAAATACATCTACCCTTTCACTGCTAGGAAGTACCACTCTTGACAACTGTCTCCACGTCTGACAGTGCCTGTCCGGAATATGGATCTGCCGGGTATGTTACTAGTGGAAATATCCTTTAATAGTAGTTATATTTACTTAGAGCACTACAGCTACGAATACGTAAATAAGGCACTCTGATTAGCAGAGTGGACCCTGGGGGGATTGATCATCGATCGGCACGGAAGAGCTCCCTCAACTATCTGCTTTTTGAAAACCCAAGAGTCTTGGACGCCCTCTAGATTGAGGTAGCAACTAGCGAAGCGCTTTGCGATCTCCCTCTCTAGGGACGAAACAGAAGTTCTTAGCTACTGGCTCTACATTGCCCGCCTGGTCCGAAAACCCTCTAAAGTGAGTTTCCCCCTATCCACAGGCCCACACCAACATAGGTGATACCTCCAGCCCTCCAAACCCGTGGGGCTAGACCGACCATTGACTGACCACTCTAGGTCAAGGGATCCTCCTCTATAGAGAGACAGTGCCAGCGCCTACCTCGCGTTCGCTCCCAACCTAGGGACACACCTGGATAGGTTAGCCACGCAGGTATTGTTCCTGCGTCTACCCCTTCGGCTCCCAACCTCCACTCTAGGGTCTCTCTCGGCGTAAGAGTCCTATCATCCCTTCCGGTTTTACCCTCCGTTCCTTGGAGAGGGTTCTGCGGATATTCGACTACTGTAAGTCTACTTTCCTGATTTCAACAGGGAGGCTATTCCTCGCCGCTGTGGCTCAGCACACTGCACCAGCTGCGAGATCCCGCCCAATGAAGGGCGTGGGATCTCTGGTCTCGCAACACGCCCGAGTGTTCACCTGGTGGTCTGTGGCGATTCCATCTGGAGGAGTCGCTCTGCCATCGGTTTAGTCTACCGGAAGATTAGGGACACCTGTAGACTCACTTGGCCTCCAGAGAGTGGGTAATACTACGATACGTGCCCAGTATGGAAAAGCGGCGGCAAAGTGCGACGCAAACGAGAACATGAGAACCCTAATTACCTGGAAACAATTTCGAGATCCCCACATTCGGCCACAGCTTTCGTTTGATAAAGAAAACGACCTCACACACGTACGATCAGGAATTGGAGGAGGCGAGCTGAGCAAGCTAAACGATTTGCTGTCTCAAATTCAGGAGACTCGCAACTACTTGCGCGAAAAGAAGAGCACCGATATGGAGCGCGTTTAGAAGGAAGAAGAAGCAAGGAGCAGATAGGCTGAGATCTCTTTACGGTTGCCACTAGTCGGGTAAAGAAGCTCAATATTGGTTACAAGAGCGGTTAACCAAAAGAAATCGATGACATAACTAGCCCTGATGTTAAACCCTAGCGCAAGAAGGCGCATACGTCCGGGATGAGAGGGTAGTTGGCGTCTTTCGGGGGACTGTTTGAAGGGGAGTGACTTGGCTGGCATAGAATTAGAGCGCTACCATCTATATTTAGAGCCCCAGAAGTACGCCAAGGAATGCGCAGAGAAGGAGAAGGATCGCTTGGAGAGAAGAGAAGAGCGTGAGACGGCGAACAAGTTGGAACTCGAGAAGCTTCAGGTCATGATGAACGCATTTACTAAGAGCCTTGAACAGGGGTATAAGGCGATGTTTGGATTTCTGCGAGGCTTGAAAATTGCGCGGCGTGCAGTAGAATAGTGCAAGGACCTCCTCGTGGAGAGCTACTGCGGACTACGTCCGCGTAAAAACTCATCCTCTTTTCACAGATTTTGATCCTCGTAGCCTATCGCCCGTCCATCCTATCCAACTACGCGTGCATGTTGAGATACTATTCTAGCAACGGTGGGGCGCATTCAAAGTAATGCAATATCTGGTTGGGGTATATGCAGTCCTGACAGTTGCTGAGGAACATGCAGCAATGGAACAACAGCCCTATAGGAGTCGCCTGTAGCTTCTTTTTTCGCTTGTAATCTAGTATGTTAAATTGAATTTTGACTTCCTTGAAGATCCATTCCACCGTAATGCGCACCCCTGAAATCTCCTTGTTGAAGGCGCTCTCAGCTGCATTCAACTGACTTCCCTGTAACACTACCTCCATATACGAACGCCTCTTACATCCTGAGTCATCGTACACGCAATACCTCGCACCACCTACGTCAAGCACAGCTGGAATCGCATCGTCTAAAACACTATGCACATAGATCGCCCAATCATGTCTTATTTCATCTATCGGCCCTGCCGCGTGGAGAATTAAATCACCGAGTTTGTTAACAGCCTGATACGTTATAAACGACACGCTGCCTATGGTATCCCTTAGTCCTTGTATTGCCAATGATCGTGCCGTATATGAAAAAGGCACAGGTGTCCATTGCAGTACCCTTCTTATGTACTGCAGCCGCCTACGACGCTGCCCTGCCCGCAATAAATGTTGGAGAAAGAGATGTTAGGGAAGGTTTTCGCGCCTTCCACATATGCTCTAACGCCTCCCTGTCTATTTCTAAGAGATGTGGCTTAGGTTTTCCGAAAATCGTCTCCAAATGATAACAACGCGCTGGAGAGGCGATGCAACACGAAGAGGAACAAGGCATGTGGCTCGAATAGGCGTTACTCCGGAACGATTACAGGAATTAGACGTCTTTGCTTCCGGCCAGGCTACGGAAAGTATCATTCAGATTGCACCATCCTTCCTGGAACGAAAATTAGGAAAGCATTCGTGCTCGCCATACATCTTATAGTTGAAGGATAAGTCAATGGGTGAAATGCGGTTGTATAGGGAGAGTAGTTTCTGCTCTCCATCCAACCCACGTGCTGCTGAGGTTTCCAGGTGAAGGACGACTTCTGAGCTTGTGAACAAGCCCTTCCCCTGCTTATGCCGCTTCCATAACCCACCTGCTGCTACACCAAGAGCACTGGCACGATCGCAGTACACTGGCAGCGTAAAATCGGCTTGCGTCTCGATGTCGTACACTTGTGGTTGATATCCTTACTAGAATAATACAGTGCATGAAATTCATATAAATACACCCTGAGTACAATGGAAAGAAGGGAACTCTTTGGGTCCCTTGTAGAATCTGGATACCAATAGAAGAAACTTCCGAAGCTCTTTATATATCTGAAGACAGAATGCGGAAAGGTCAAACGGAACGGCCGCTACGCTAAAAAATCCATGTGAAGTTCCGGTAAATACGCGAATAACTATATGGTACAAAGAAAAAACGCTGCGAAATCCGGCTGGAAATGAAGATTTCTAACCTGCGTTCTTGGTACCGTGAGGGGGTTTTCGCTAATACCTCTGACTTTTAGTTATGCAAGTAGGCTCAAAAGATACGGACAGCAGCATTGGTTCATTATGAAACTCCCCTCCAAGTTTCAAACTTGGGGGGATGGTGCACCGTACTCAGGCACAGTGCGCAGTAATCGAAGGCGTATAGGAAACATAACAATATGACTATTTAAATTTGGACGAAGTCGTGCGCAATGCATTTTCCACGACTTATTCGTATTTCTTTCATAATTCTGTAGGCGAATAGTCTCAAAATCTATCATACTTATCAAATGTATCATACTGTAGCCAATCACGACGTTCGGAGGCGGACTGCCCAGGATAAGACTGCACGTCAAGTGTCGATTTCCTACTCCGTGTGTCGCTGAGGGACGCAGCCCTGCTGTGGTTCCAAGATCGTCCCGAGCCGAAGGGTCTCCCTCACTTCCCAAGGAGTCCGTTCCCCCGCAACGCCAAATCCTCGAACCCACTTGCGTCCCTTGACGGGTTACTGGTTCGAATTGTACATTTTCGGCGGTGCCGTGAATCACTAAGTCCCACACAACACTGTTCTCCTGAGGCTGATGCGAAGTATTGTTTTGCTTACGAATGCCCATTTGGAGATGAAATGAATGGCGGCTGGAAGAGTCGTATTCTTCAATGGTGCTATTGAGAAATATTGGAGGATATGAAGATACGTCTTTCCTTTTTCATAAAATACTTGATGGCCCAAAAGCGCGATGTAAAATCCAGTAATGGGCGACTCCTGAAAACAAAAAATCTGAAATTGTGTATAAACAATCGCGTACAATTCAATCAACATTAGGCCTACATGTATACACAACTGACAAGTTTGTCGAATGACAAAGCACGGACGAGGTTGAATTTGTGTAGACACATCTCCCAACCGTGCAGAGCTTACAGGCCCATATCGATTGGAGTGCACCACGTATCATGCTGCCCACGCAGAGCACGCTACTCCACACCATGCCGTTGACCACCTCTCTCACCTCGCTCATAGATTAGGCCTCGTTTTCCATCTACTCCCTCATCGCCTTACCCACCGCCACATCGCCATCTCATCTTCCGTTTCATCCCACGCTTCGCTCGTCTTCTCGCCCCTCGTTTCGTCCTTCACTTCCCTGTCCTCCTCGTCCCCTGCTTCGCGCACCGCCTCGCGAACTGCCTCATCCCCAGCTCCGCACACCGCCTCGTCCCCCATTTCGCCTATCGTCTGGAACTCCCGCCTCTCCCCTCCCCTCGCACACCGCCACGACCCTCGCTTCTTCCTAGAATTCGCCCATCGCCTCGACCCTCGAACCGCCCTCTGTTCCGCGCACCGCCTTTTCGCAC
>JAUBNZ010001556.1:0-11108 GCA_032355485.1 Bonnemaisonia californica | reverse complement strand
AGGGTTTGAGCTCTCTGGTCTCCCACACACCGAGTGTTCACCCCTGACTCGACTCCATCTGGAGGAGTCGCTTTACCCCCCCGACCGTCTACCGGAAGACTAGGGATTTCTGTTGCCTCACTTGGCCTCCAGGAGTGAGTAGTACGACAGAGATCTCGTTCAAAGCTCGCCCAGCAAGACGCCAAAATAAGACGGGAATAGTCGAAAGAAGTAACCAGACTCTGAAAGCTATCATTAAGAAATTAGATAGCTACCAGAACACCTCATGTCCAGCGGTAATCATGGCACGAGCTTCGTTCCTGGCAAACCTATTTACAGGTTCACGTGTTCTAATCTCCTTTCATCTAGCTAGAGGGTGCAATCCTTCCATCCTCGGCATGCCGGCCAGAATAGTATCCCAAGAATTGCTCGACGCGCAAAAACAGAACGTCGCACGTGGGTCAATACAGCGCCTAAAGCACGCCAAGAATCCACAGGCCATCCTTCCATCTATACTAAGTCCAGGAGACCCTGTCTGGGTATTCTACAAAACTAGCCAGCAGAATAAGCCGCCGGCATGGATAAAAGCTACTGTGCTGAAGGCTGAGCCACATAGACTGCTTGCAAAACGAACACAGAATGGAGCTCCGTTGCGCGTTGCCTATGAAGATGTACGTCCTGCCCCGGCAGGAAGGCTCGCCAAGGAACTACAATCTTGTACTGTCGAAGATGAGTTATCATCAAAGAAAAATATTGCCGATCAAAAAACAGCAATTGAAGCTAATCATGAGAATGTCCATTCACTACGTGAAGGGGGAGAGAGAGAAATGCAACGCTGATGTCACGTTGCCAATCGACTCAAACCTTCTAACAAGCACACATATAGAAGCACTTCAAGAACCAAGAGGTGATCCGAGGCTGGAAATCGGGAGCACAGTTGTTAATCGTCAGGGTACCCTACAAATAGAACTAGATTCGGATAGAGCTAGGATATTGGAAAGAATCCATAAGGTGATCGGTTCAAACGCAGTTACCAAGAAGAAGTTGGAATTTGCTGCACCATGGGTGGCGGAAGAAGCTTTCCAGAAGGAATACCAAGACAACTGGAAAGGCGCCTTTGAAGAAATAGAAGAACATAAAGTGACGAAGTATGCTAATATTATTTCCTCTCACGTGATATAAAGCATCAAGGAAAAAGAATAATGTGTTCTAAGGACGAAAGCAAGATTGGTAGTGCACGGTAATCAAGACAGAGAGAAAGAATGGATTAGAAAGGACTCTTCAACAGCGCAATTTGATTTTATACGATTACTACTATCAATTGAATCTCTCCTTAATATGCGATTAGCAATGGCTTATATCAAGGGGGCCTACCTGCAAAGTGGGCCCATTAGGCGAACAATCTTTGTTCGTCCCCCTAAAGAATGGTCAGGCGAAAGAAGGGTACCATGGAATTTAAGAAAGCTACCTTACGGAATAGGTGAAGCAGGGAGGCAATGGGAAAAGACAATGGAAGATTGGATGACTAGTACGGAAGGAGATGTACAACGGGTGGATGGCAACATCCAGTTCTACATTAGACGCAACAGTTCGAACGCTATATTCTTAATTTTGGCTAAAGTAACGGATGAACTGCTTCTCGGTGGGTCCGTGGAGCGAATAAGGGGCTTCATTGAACTTCTCAAAGTCCGCCTCGAAGTTGGCAGGTGGCTAATTAATGAATCATTTGTTTTTAATTGTTGCGAGATCACGCAAGATGTTCAAGGGAATATCTCTATGGATATGGAAAGGTACATGAAGAAGCTCAAGCTCGTGGAACTGTCCCGCACAAGAAAGAAGCAACTTACACACAGAGCCACGTCTGATGAGGGGTACAGAATATAGGGGTCTAGCCGGAGTCGTTCTATGGTTAGGAAGTGGCGTCCTCCCACAGGCCGCTTACGTGAGTTCTACAATGCAGCAACAGATCTCCATTCTAACAGTGGAACATATCAGAACCGCTAACGAAATGACACGAGAATTACAGACTCTGATACCCATGGTACACTTCAAACGCCCGGCTGGAACAAAAGAGGCTTTTGTGTGCTCATTTTCAGATTCATCGTTCAATATCAACTCTAGAAAGGATTATGGACAAACAGGATTCTTCACAGGAATACGCATCCGCTGAAGAGATGTGGCTGATGTTTATTATGCTATGGACTGGGCAATTCACAAACAGAAAAGGTGTAGTACTCAGCCCGTTCTGGGGGCTATGGGCTGCTACAATCTTCCCTAGTCTTCCGGTAGACGGTCGGGGTGAAAGAGCGACTCCTCCAGATGGAGTCTTGTCTAGCTTGAGAGACGGAGGAACACTCGGTGTTCGGGAGACCAGAGATCCCACGCCCTGCGTTGGGCGAGACCTCGGAACTTATGCGGTGAGCTGAGTTGCAACAAAAAGGGATCGTCTACTTGGAGAATCAATCCAGTAGACCTAGAGTGGTCGAATGTCCGCGAACGCCTCTCTAAAGTTGAGGACGTTGAACCTGGTGGGATTGTAAGAATGTCACGCAGAGAGAGCCCCTAGTGATGGGGTTTGGGGGGTAAGGGGTGGTCACGGGATATCGAGCTGCATGGATTACCTAAGCCGGTGCGTCCCTAGGGTGGGAGCGAATGCGACGAGCGCGCTGACCCTGTCTCTCCAGTAAGGAGCAGCTGGAGACCTGTGGTGGCCTAGAGGATGGACCGTCTGAACGGACGGGTTTGGAGGGCTAGGAGGGATCTCCCTGAACTCAGGAACAACCAAAAAGGTTGGAGACCACCTCATTTTAGTGGGCCGGAGCACCAGGCGAGCAACGTAGAGCCTTCTGGCTAACGCCTTCCGTTCCGTCCCTAGAGTAGGAGGACGCGGAGCGACGCGCGAACAGCTTCCTCCATGGGACGTTTCGCTAAAGATAGCGGGACGTTTTAGAAAAGGGCAAGTTGAGGGTACTCGTCGGTACCTCTCAAGGATCGCTCTGCTATTCAAAGCTCTCCTATTTATATAGACGTAGTCGTACCTGATCTACGTAAACATATCCAATATTTAGGATACTTCTAACGCGCACCGTATGGCCACATGTCCATATCTGGTGGCTCACACCGCCACCCTTAAGGACAGGTGTCACTTGCTGTATCCTCTTCCCGTGGAAGGGGCGGAGTAACCTGGGGGTTACTCTGGTCCTTACACCTAGGTGTTGGGATGCCAATGGCGCTTACGCCAATAATGGTATTTTGCACTTAGTGTAGTGTGACATGAATTGGAAGTGAATTGGGTCGGTGGGGCCTTGCTGTACTGCAAGGTACCCCACGTGTCAGGTTTGACAGCCCTTCCATACATATAATTGTTGATGGAAATGCAAACCACTGAGGTTTGAAATTTGATTGAACGAACCACTAAGGTTTCGAACTTACCTAACGGTAATTATGAGCGCACAGCCAATGAGGCCCTGCCACTGCAGGTTTCATTTAGCATTCGTACTGAAAGTACTCGACTGTACGTCAAGAAATAACCACCATCGATAAGTTAAGACGCTAAACAAGCACCACACTTATATGAGTTCCCCTTACCACCATCGATAGGTAGGGAAGACAAAGCATCCAGAGCATGCATAGTTGTTAGCCGCAACCACCGTCAGGTCAAGAACTGCTCCTACTAAACCACGCTAAGTTGAAGGGGCCTAAATCCAACTTGGATAGTCAACAAGAGCGAGCAAGATTATGATTTACGCAAAAGACCACTTTAATAAGACCAGTGAAGGGTACCGGACCTACTCAATGTAAGGGAGTCGGGTGCCTTCCGCATTATATAAATGTGCCTAGGCATCGCGGCTCCGGACCAGGGGCGTGGCCTCGTCACCTTAATGGCGCGAGGAGGGGTCGGCACCCTGCGCATCAGAGCGCCCCCTAACTCCAGTAGAAGAGGCTCGTTGCTGAGAGGGCAAGCCTCTCTCCGAGTCCCTTCCTAGATTGGCATGTATGTGGCGATCATATAATGGCCTCTGATGGCCGGTGTAGGTATCAAGGCAAGTTAGGCCGGGGTCTGGAGCATTACGACTGGCCTGCTCGTCATGCACCGAGCGCCTCCGATGCGGATCATACGCCTCCTTAGCTAGAGTAGAGACCTGAAGGTCTGGGCCTCGAGCGACGAGCGCCTTCTAGGCGTCCCCCTGGGACGGCTGAGTTACATTGGAAGCCACTTGAGGCTTGTCTCCCACAGAGGGAGTGCGACGGCGCGAATAACGACCGCCCTACATGGAAAGACGTTAGTCCTCAATTTCACGCCTAAATTCGGCGATATCACGCTCGGCGCGGCGCCTCCGCGTTTGCCTAGCAGTTTACCTCCTCTTCAGAACGACGCATTCGGGAATCTTCTGTGTCAGCCCAGGCACGCGTGACTGCCTCAGAGGCTTGGAGACCGGAGGCCAACATGGCCACTACTCCCGCTACAGTGCAAATCGTACCGAAGTAATGCAGGGCCGGTGAGTCTGGAGCCACTAAGGGGTCAAGAGGAGACTCTGGACCATCTCGTCATTCAAGTTGAAGGGGGAAAGCAGTCAAATCCCTCAATAACAGATGTACGTAGGTATGGAAGTTGGGAAACCCAGGGAAACTGGCGAAAACACTGTAGTACTCTGCAGTGAGGAGGCGTCCAATCAAACTAGACCAGCGAATGCAGTGGTAGCGATCCATCAGATTGGAGCGAAAACCACCAGTAGGAGGGGGTAGAACAAAGAACGACTGGGCACTGAAGCTACTGACAAGTATTTTCATACTTATGACCAAAATTAGATCCCCGTGTCTGGGATACTGCCCATTAAAATCGACACTTCGCCAGTGCAGGCGAGGTTTAAGGCGGCTGCACTTCCATAAAAGGGAGAGGGTTTCGTCAAAATTTGGAGGTTACAGTAAAACAACAGAAAAGTGGCAGTACTACACCAATACGTAGAGAGAACTGGTCCATTGACTTGAACTACGCGATTATCTCAGCATGGTTGCACTGTAATAGCTGCAGAGTATCTCATAGAATGAGCAAAAATCTAATCTCTATAGCGTAACCGATGTGAACGGAAATCCGTTTTACTCCGTTACACGTGTGTGAAAGTGGAAAATTTAGAAATAGGAAGGACATCTCTAATCCTCCCAAAAACCGCAATTCTGCGTTCCACTCTCTGTAGCACTAGTTCAGCGTCACAAAATTAATTAAACGGACATGTCAGGGGACGTAGGGCCACTGGAAGGACACCTAAAACAAGCCAACTTAGAGGGAATACAACAAATTGGTTTTTCTAAACCTATCATATATTGGAACTTGTGGCCCGATCAGATATTTTCATAGAGGAGGTGAACTACGGCGCCCCTGGAGCTTTTTCTAACACGCAGATTCCTATGAGGACGACCTGCAAGAAGACTGCGGTGCGGAATGGCACACTGAGGGCGGTTCTGCATAACCATGTGAATCTCTGTTGGCTCGTCGTGAAAAGTTTCTAAAACGTGTTCAGATTGCGCTGCATGCTTATTCGCTTGGCTTTCAGTACGGACTCGAAGAGCGCCGAGAACCGTACCAACTGTCAGATGGGCTCTACTTGTAGTGTTAATTGCATCATTTCTCCAACTCAATTAGTACATTGCCCAATAAACTCCTGCATTTCTGGAAACCCGCCTTTAAAAATCCCAGTATCGGAAGGGGCTTATCCACGCCTTCTACCTCCTCTCAACTCTAAGCAATTGAACCCCCTGAAATTCTGTATTACATGTTCCGCTCATCTTTTTCATCCCTAATTCCCCAGGTTTTGAAGCCACTGCTGATATTCCGGACAGTCAAGCAGTCAGAAATCCCCAAAATGTTATCAACCATATGTAGTTATAGAACATCCCGTTTTTAGTTCCTTAGAAGGCATTTGTTGATAGTATGTGATTTTGATGAACTCTTGCTCAGTTGGGGATCAAACTAAGACAGCGATGAAGTATGCAATTCAGTAGTATTTCCAATAATTGCATGCGCAACAAATTGGAAGGCTCAAAGGTGAATTAATACGTTTCGATTTTACTGGGTGGAACGTTTTTTTCATGCTGCTCCCAGCTTACAACGAAGAGAAGTTATTGCTGTTCCTAAAGATATGAGAAATTAACGGAACCGATTAGTATCTGGAAACCGATTATGGTACGACATAATTATCGCTTCCGTTGGAAGGAGAACTAAAAACCATATAAAACTGTATCATCTATTTTTATTGTTTTTGGCTTTAATGAGTTATAATGAAAATCGTATGGGCGCGCATTAATCTCAAGGGGCCTTGTTTAGGCCAAAATGTCTTACAAAAAGTATTTTTAAGGCGGTTTCAGTACTTTATTGTCTTACCACTGCCCTTTTCAACAAGTTGAAATCGCATTTGTATGATTGCAATCAGTATTTCAAGCTGTGTCGAACTCACTGTTGCCCAGAAGTTTGACAAAAACTCAGTAAGTTGCTGGGTGTTGTCAAAATTCCTTGCATTCTTGTGAATAGCCCCGGCTGAGGCACCCAAATGTTCTCAATACGATTGACATCTGGGGATAGAGCTGGCTGGGCCATAATATTCATGCTTATGGCTTCAAACTATTGAGATGTTAGGATAAATGCATGGATAGGGGCATATCGCGTTGAAATAAGAGCCCATCTGGGTGCATTGCATTAGTAAAAAGTAGAAGAGAGTTTCCAAGAGGGAAAATACGCTTCATAGATTTCTTCTTCACTTGCAGAATTTCAAGTGTTGAAATACTAGAGAACGACAAAGTCCCCCAAACCATCACTGAAGCTGCAGCGTTATATCTCTTTGTAAAACCACTCTATTCCCATCTTAAGTCAAGGCAATAGTACCCAAGACCATCAGAGCCGTCCAAATTAAAATTCTTTTCTTCATTAAAGACAAATTTCGACCATTCTTCTAGATTAAAATTGATATGCTCCATTGGTAGATGTAGGAATGTTTTGACTCCTGGTCCGAGCCCGGAAGAATGGACGAGAAAGTGACGCTTTTGTACCGGTGGCCAAGGACTTGCGCATGGATGACCGCTGCTTCGTGGAACCTCGCGCTAGACAGCCACTCCCCTTTGATGAAGAGTGACGTAACCGCTCTTCCGCGCAAGGTGCAGCCCCTACACGTTTCCGACCTGACAGGAGTTGCATCTCAACGCGACCGTAGAGCGATGTCACCGCGACTGCGCGAGCGAGGCAACAGAGTGGACGGCCAACTGATACACGTGGCACCCCTTTAGTAAAGTACACCCGTACTTTGTGTTGGTTACACTTGACGATAGAAGTAGATGCACTAGCCTTTACTGATGCAATAGCTAGGAACTTACACTGCTGGCATGCCGTATGCAGCATTACAGTAAGTGCTTGGAACACCGTTAAGTACAGTCGGGGAAACTCGACAGATGATCAGTAAAGAGGCAAGCCACCTTGGAGGTAAACCAGAGAACTAAATACTGAAGAATACTGTTTTGCTTCGCGCCTACTCGCGCCCTCTTGTTCGTTCTCATTAAAGCTTGCTAGCGCGAGTCAGCATTTGTTATCCTACCGGCTTCTAGGGTTTGTGCCATTACACGGGTATCTACGCAGAACCCCTGGCATCTGGATCACCGCACCCCCGTGCACTTCCAGATTATGACCTACGCGAGTACTCGCCTCATTTCCACTTCCTCCTGGTCCGCTCCTCAGATCCCTCTTTCCCTACCTCTACCACCGCTAACGCGTTACGAGGGATCTCTCCCGGGCCGTTTCCTCCCTTTTTGCCACAGATACGAACACTTCCCGGACCTTCCAAGTCTTCCGACTTTTCTGGTTCCACAGTAGAATGGACCCTCCTTGTTTGGTGCAATGGTGTAAGCACTGGTGTACGAACCTTTTCTTGTATGATAGATCAGGCGTATCTTGAAGAATGTTTTATACTCTCCGAGTATTCAAAGACACATTAAGCTTCAGCCTGAGCTCATTGGCTCTTTCTAGGCCTTCGGAAGCTTCTAGAAATAGCATTCTCCTGGCAGCAGGAGAGAGGCTGCTGGAACTTCGTTTGCTTGTTTAGATTCTGAAAGGTCCAGGTTCTTTAAGAAAGTTTTACAACTGCCCCGGCTGCGATGATTGTCTCTCGCAATCTGAGATTATGATATTCCGGCATTTGAAAGGGCTAATACTTCGCCTTGCTCCAACTCTGCGAGCTTGATCATGAGAGGATTGGTTGAAGATGTCAGGTTTCATTCACTGCTTACAATATTTTCACAGACAGTGTTCTGGCTTTCTACATCCAATTCCATTCATTTTTGCTCCCTCTGGAAAGTTAATTGCGTCAACTGCATACCTGCTTTATGATTAAAGCGCACCCATAAATCAAGTTTTGTATTATATCTCATTAAGGCCAAAAACGATACTAAAGTAGATGGTACGCTTTTATTGGGTTTTAATTCTCTTTCCAACTTATGCAGCACCAGGTGGTGGACCTAAGGGAATGCCCTTGACTAGAAAAGATTCGGGTGCTTTATAATTAATCTCCCCACTAGACCCCAAACGCAGATTCTCAGTATCTGCGCGAAGATCGAGGAAATATGCATATACCCAGTCATTTCGTAAATGATTATGTAACTACTAAAAGATTTAGAATTAAAGTATGTAATGAGTAGTTTCCGAAGTCAGTCACTAAACATGCAGATAAATCAAATTTATGCAGTAAACAATAATTAATTCAATTACGTGGCGAGAGATGAAAAGAAGATAGGTCGACACTGCTACTGTGGCAATGGACGCTGACAGTGTGGGCACTAGCAAAGTACTGGAAAAAGTTGTGAATGTACTGCGTATAGCCAGCAGAGTACGTTCTTTTCGTCATAACTGCATCGCCCAAATACACGGTGTGAGATGAGAAATGATGCCGTTGACTCTGGTGCTGTGGCGGGACGCCCGGCATTCAGAGCGCCACGCAAGTAATAAAATAATAAATGTACATCCTATAGGACACTACATTTATTTTATCATAACTGGATGGAACAAATGCAGGTATGGGCTGTAAGGTCAATTATGGTGCAGGTTTGTACTGTAATATCAATTTGAGAAGTGGAACCACTGTACACTACTTCCTTTGTAAAAACCACGAATGGATCCAATAAATTCTCGACAAGTAAGTTAATTGCTTATCTCAACTGAGGTCGTGGGTTCGAACCCCACAAATGGTATGATCTTGGGTAATTTCCGTCATACGGATGATTTATACTGGAGGGTGAAATGTGTGTGCATGGGAAAAAGTTCGTTCCAATCACCATGCCTAGGTCGAGATAGTAAATCTATAGCGCTGGTCGTTTTTCCCTCTTTTGCGCGCGTGGAGGCTGGACGACCCCCCTCCGGGTTCGTCCCTCCTTCGCGGGCGTGGGACCTGGACGACCCTCTCATGGGGTCGTCCTTCCTTCGAGCGCGTGGGACCTGGTCAACCCCCTAGCGGGGTCGTCCCTCCTTCGCCTGCGTGGAAAACCGACGACCCCCTCGCCGGGTCGTCCCTCCTTCGCGCGGATGGCCCCTGGACGACCGCCCTGGCGGGGTCGTCTTCTTTGGCGCCCCTAAGACGGAGGACCCCCCGAGCGGGGTCATCTATCTCGATGGGGCGTCCAACCTGGACGGCCCCTCGCGGTGTCGTCCATCCTTCGCGTGTCGAATCGGGGCGACCACTTGCAGGGTCGTCCCTTCCGATGCGCGTCAGGACCAGGACACTGGCCTCCTGGACCTCCAGAATCTTGATGTGAGTTCTGGAGGTATGTGTTCTGCGAGGGTTCACTTGGGTTTTTTATATCCTTCCCACTTAACCAGGAACCATTCCTGACCGTTGTCATCCTCATCCCTTTGGTGACTGAGGATTCTATCCACCACTACTCCTTATTATCCGATGAGGAGACGTTTGTTTCCCCTGTTTTCGGGTCCGGGGAATTCACTTTCTCATTCCCGTTGGAGATGAGGCTGTGTCTTCCGATTGGCCCTGGGTCATCCCCTTCGGGAGTGGCCCCGGCCGCCAGTGCTCTTCCTAAGCACCAGCCCCTGCAGGTGGTGGTGCTGGAGTCACTCGGTCTTTGTTGAACCTCTCAAGAACACCATCCCTATCAATTTGGGTGATGTTTTGCCAAGTCTTCAAGACCTTGTACGGACCCTCAGCTATTTGAGCCAAATTGGACTTCGTCTTCTCTGGGTTATCCAAGAAGGCGAAGTCTCCTCGTTGGAGCTCCTGATGGCTCTCACGTACCCTGTGGTCGAAGTCCCACTTGTATTGGGCCTGGGACTTCGACAGTCTAGTACGTGCTCCATCAATGGCTGTTGCCAACCGGACAAGGAAGTCCTTCTTGGTTGAGGCTTCGGGCCTTGGCCGACGCTTCACCGTATGATGTAGTGAGAACTCCGGGGGAGGACGACTCAACATTAACTCGAAGAGTGTTGTCCCTGTCGAGCGATAAACCTGAGTGTTATATGCATTGGCTAATGCGTATGCATATACATCCTAGTCGGTCTGGTTCTCATTGATGTACTTCCTCACTATGTTGAGGAACATACGGTTGAATCCCTCCTCCTGGCCATTCGTTTGCCGATGGTAGATGGAGGTGAATAGGTTACGCGTACCCATTTAGAGGCATACTGACTGGAAAAGGCGTGACGCGAACTGGCTACGGTTATCCGATAGCATGATCTGTAGTACGAATACCAGTGGCATTGTGGCGCGCCGAAGCCTCATTGGCTAGCACCCCGACTTCCCCGCTCAACTCGATTACATCCCCATCAGCCAGATGGGGGAAAGGTCGCCAAGCCCACTCACGTGTGACACCGGGCACCGCGAGGTGCAACGGTGCCTGGTTGACACCCCTTGGTGGGGAACACCCACACTAAGTGCGCGGTACACTCTCCTTGATAGTGCCACCCTTCTGTGACACTGCGACCAACTAGGTGTAAGCCCTCTACACTGTATCACCCCCCCATAGTGTCACTCCTATGTGACACTCGAACCAACCAGTGTATTCATGAACCTTCGTTGGTTCACCGCCACCTTCCAGTGGTAGGAAGCTGAGCACCACGAAAAGCTGTCTGTAGCTGCTGACAGTAGGAA
>JAUBNZ010001555.1:0-11125 GCA_032355485.1 Bonnemaisonia californica | reverse complement strand
ATTTAAGAACCAGAGAATCTAGGCCAGAAATGACCATTTCCGAATTATTTATAAATCATGCCTTTCCTAACGGACTGTGAGATGACATAACACGGCCTCTCACGAAGTATCCAGAAGAAAGTATATATATATTTAAAACTTTAAAAAAGTACGTATTTTCTTTTACTTGTTAGAGCCGAATGGCCTGAAGTACAAGTATCTTAGCATTGAGCGCTACACCCTGGAATCTCTCCCTAGATGTGGACCGTCATAAATTATGGAGTCTCAAACACCGGCAACCAGGGAACCTGTATTCAAAAAGCGCCAGAGACAGGGACGTGCGAAGGCACGAAAAAGACCAAGAACGTCAGAACAAGGTTCGACAAAGGAGAGTGAAGCCGTGGGCGAGCAGATACTGCTATCATCAATCAAACGCGATGCTACTGAGAATGAAAAAGCTTGGCAGAAGGAAGACTACTCCGCAGCTGAGGAAGCAAGCAAGACTGACGAGAAAATGAAAGCAATTAAAGACGATGAAGGCAAGCCGCCAGGCGTCGTGAGGGACCGCAGTGCATTCGCCCCAACACGAGCTCCTACAAATATTCGAACGACAGTGAAGATAGATTACCAACCGGATGTATGCAAGGACTACAAGGAGACCGGGTATTGTGGTTTCGGTGATTCTTGTAAATTCCTGCACGACAGAAGCGACTACAAGGCTGGCTGGCAACTTGACCGCGATTGGGCAGCGAAGGAGAAAGAAAGACGCGAGAGAGTTCTTCGCGGCGAGGATCCGGACGCCGTAAATGCTGAAACGATTGCATATGCCGATAAGGATGAAGATGGCATCCCATTCGCGTGTTATATTTGTCGTGGAGACTTTAAAAGGCCGGTGATTACACTATGCGAGCACTACTTTTGCGAAGATTGCGCAGTGCTGCGATTGCAGAAGCATTCAACTTGTGCAATTTGTAACAAGCAGTTACGTGGGACTCTGAATTCTGCTACAAAGCTGTTGGCAAAGATCAAGTTGAAAAGATAGGTGGGCCACAACTCGCGTAAGCAAACTCTTCATTGTTTCCAATTGGTAGTATTCAAGTCTATGGAATTACCGTAGGTCTACCCTTCGTTAGTATCTGTTCAGGAAGCTCTACAAGTAGAAAACTGCAAGTCGTTAATTGTTGATCTCTCCAAGAGAAGATTCAAAAGACAGTGCAAGAGGCATAGGACCGTAGACTTTCAGATCTATTTACGATAAAAAAAGCGTCTTGAGTACAGCGGAGACCAAGCAATGCACGCTTACCACAACAGGCCTCAAGAAAAATAGCAAACCATGCAACAGCAGTCCCCATAGAAGACGCCGGCTACGGGGGAAACCGCACCCCAACCCAATCGCAACAAGACAGTGTCCGAGCGCAAAATCGTATTGCACGACTTTTTAGCATCTCGAAGTTTCACCCATTGTGGCGCTTACTGCCATTCCAGACCGACATTATTGGCTACCAATCCTCCTGGGCACGTCGCACGGTGTCGCGAACTTTCTTTTTGAAAACGTCGGGCGTCTCTCTCCATTCCTTTGCAGCGTCCAGGTTGGCTGCGCTCTCATCGTTCGGGCAGGATAGCATGGAAATGACAGACACTAAGATTGACTCGACGGTGTGCACTGGCAACCATCGTTCGGATGCGTTCTCATATTGATTTGGATCTGACCCTGGTGCATGTAGGATTGATATGCAAACTTTTCCATCCTTGTAGACTATGGGCATAAGACAAAAGGCACAGGGCAGCACCAGGAAGGTACAGTAAAAGAATAAAAGGTCAGAAAACTTGAACATGCCTTTGCGACATGCAGCGGGTAACGCCGTAATGAACACGGCTTCAAAACTGAGGGGCAGCAGAACATACTGTTAGGGTGCCACATCTCCGATGTGAAACGCATAGTAGGTGGCATATAGGGGTAGTCGGGCGGGAACGATAGCTTCGCTTTGAATAGGCCGCCATCACTGCCATAGGACAAATAGTACAGAAATATTGGTGACTCAGTTAGCAACTAGAGATGCTTCTGCGTAACGTCTCAACCATGGGCATTGAAAGGAAGTGGAACGCACTACCACGTATCGGGAGGTCCTGTAAGAATGACTTGCCATTCGAACGGGTTGGAGTCTTCCACTAGGCCGGCTGAAAAGCCTGAGTCCGTATTTTTGTTAAGCTCTACCACGCGCGACCAGAGCAAGTGACAAGCAGGGCATGAGGCATATTAGATAGCGAGGCATAGCCGCACAAGTTTCGAGACCAGAAAAATAAGTACGTCAGCGTTCTGCAGCACAAGCGCAGTATGGAGAAGTATGCTAGAGTGCTGGAGCGGTCGTTCGACGTTATGTATGCTTACCTTTGAGCTGACGCATAAGAAGGATGGCTGCTTGGGAGTTTAAAGCCATCTTGACTGGTTGCAAACGCCTCCGGGTTCCAAGTTGGAAGGCAAGACCAGCGGAAAAACGGATGTTGCCTAACGCGAAGGAGTTAGTTGTGAGGCAATCGTTCGCAGAGGCGTGGCTAGGATGTGATTGAAAAAGGTAGTTCGCTTCAAGAAGGCTCCACGGTTCCAAAGTGAAGCCAGCAGGTGGCAGCGGTGTGAGCGGATTTTATAGAAAGGAAAAGGGCGATGAGGAGGTCGACGGTGAGGTGGCGGCAGAGTGCGGCTCTTCGGTTTGGTGGAACGGAAGACGAACTGAAGGACGAAATGCAGGAGCCTACTGCCTCTATTGGCTGCGCCTCCACCATAAGTATGAAGCAAATATGGAAGATGATGGCCGTCAGTTACCCCCGATATATATGCCAAAAAGTAAAGAAAATTAGCAGATTTGAAGCTTGAGCATTTCCGAGAAGTGTGCATCTTTTCGGTTGGAGCCGTTGTAAAAGGGCTGAAAAAACGCCAAAATGGCTTCCTAGTTTTCGAGAGAGCGAATATTCCGATGTCATTTCCATTGCAAAAAAAAAGGAAAACAAGACAAGGCTCAATAATAAATGGAGAACTTTTGGAACCGGGCATGCAGGAATCAACTGTATGCACCATCCAGAGAGCAGGCAGTAGCCCTCTACTCTAAACCTTCTCCTGGTTACCCCTGGTACCGCTGGGTACGGCTGGTACCCAGCGGTACTCACTGGTACCCCAGGTACCCTCGAAGGGTACCCTAAGGGCACCCTTCGAGGGTACCTGGTAAGGGTACTACCCTTGCTACTGTCACTGAATGTGACCAGCGTGCAGCTGAATATGCGCGCCTACTACACGCTGCACACGTGGCGTGCCTTTTATGAATCACTTCCAATTTGTGAGCTGACCTTTTGTAGGCTACGACTGTTAACAAAAGGTTTTATTTACGGGACTGACAGTCCAACTGATGGAATTTACTTTGAACCTTCCTCTCATTGCTTCTCGGAAGGTTAAATACAGTACACGCCAGCATCTATCCGTATCCTGACACCAGATGGTGGAGTAATCTTTATCAGTTGACAACTGGCTAGAGAGTATCAGGGACGGGTGGAAGACGGATCTAAAACGGAAACTAGGTCATCTACATTGGCAATGGAACCAGTCGGAGATTCTATTCACGCGCAATGAGCTGCACAAATTGCACCTCCATTTCTTCCATCCTAGCGCGGAGAAATTATTCCAGCTCATAAAACGTGCCCGTCCTGAGGATACGACCACGGAGGCGCTGAAAACCTTGAAAGACATCAGTCGCCCGTGCGAAACATGCACGCAATTCCGGCCGAGACCTATCAGGTTCAAGGCCTCGCTCCCTCCAGATGAGATTGTATTCAATCACCAACTGTCACTAGACCTAATGTGGATCAGCAAGCATGCTATTCTACATGTGGTCGATATGCATACGCACTTTAGCGCCGCCTCATTTATTACAGGGCAGTCCGTTGAAGACGTTTGGACCGCCTTCTTAAAATGTTGGGCGACGGTTTACACCGGGTATCCGGACAGTATGCGCACAGATCAGGGGGAAAGATTCTCATCTCAAGGGTGGGGAGAGATAACGTCCATGGCAGGAATTTCGCTTGATCTAACTGGCGTCCAGAGCCATAACTCCCTGGGGTAGGTGAAATATATCACGCACCACTCCGGAGGATATACCAGAAGATTATCAGGGATATTCCGCTGGTCGATCCTAATCTAGCGCTACCTATTGCCGTAAAGGCGATGAATGATACTATGGGACCGGAAGGGCTCGTCCCTCCTTATTAGTATTTGGCGTCCTACCACGCTTGCCGGTGATGTCTTCAGCCTACCCAACGCAGAAGAACCGGATGAAGGCGCTACAAGCTGCTCGCACAGAAATGGCAACTATTGCCACGGAGCTTTGTATAACGCGTGCATTCCGCCAGCCACCTCATACATAATACGACCCGGAGACATGGTTCGAATTTATCGTGAGGAACTAAAGGAGTTCGCCGGACTGTACGAAGTATCCAAAGTGGTTGACAAGCAGGTTTACGTCATTGTTGACGGCGAGGGGGAGAAGCAGTATAGTATCGTACAAGTCTTACCAGAACACGAAACTCTGGGCACCAACCATCAGGAGGGGCTTCATGAATCAATGACGCAATTCCGTTCATCAAAGGATGCCCGGGTTCTGCACTCTCATATATTTCAACCAGGCGATCCCCGCGCTAATTCCTGGCAATTCATAGAGGCAAAGAATAAGGAGATAAAAGGGTTAGTTGATGGTGGAACGTTCAAGATGGTCCAAAAAGAGGACATTCCTGGAGATGCTAACATACTGAATGGAAGGTTCGTATTGACTATCAAGGATATTGGGACCAAGGATCAATCGATCGAAGCACAATACGTTGTGCAAGGACATCGTGACAGGGAGAAAAATATCCTCGTTCATAATTCGACAACGGTTAGACAGTGTTCAGAGTTCAGTGAGACTACTGGCCGCGTTGGCAGCCGTTTTTGATTTCCGCATTTGGTCGCATGATGTGTCACAGGCATATCTGCAGTCGTCTGAAATATTGCGCCGAGACGTCTACATAAAGCCATCAAAGGAGTTCGATTTACCTCGTGGTACCCTACTTAAGCTACAGCGTCCACTATACGGTTTGGCAGATTCTGGCGACTACTGGAATATAACGATGTGTAATCATCTGCGACATGACCTGTTAATGAAGCCGACTGCAGGAGATATTTCTTTCTTCAGTAGATCTGAGGAAGGTAAACTAATCGGGCTAACACTGAGCTATGTCGATGATAACATTATCGCCGGAACGGCAGAATTTATGAAGATCACTGATGCTACTTTGTCCAAGTTCGATTCAAGGAAAAGTATACTAGACAACATGACATTTGCAGGAGTGCAGGTGAAAACGAAGCAGGACGGGATATTGTTAAATCAGGAACAGTATACTAAATGTCAGAGACCTCTAATTGCATCCGCCACATTTGAGGACTTCCGCAGGCAGCGTGCAAAACTTTCATGGCCGACGCATACTCGGCCAGATATCTCTTGCCTAGTAAGCATGGCAGCCCAGGCAACAGCGGAATCGTTCAAGGAGGAAGACGTAAAAAATCTCAACCAAGCGGTCAAGATTGCGCTATCAGACACCTCCAGGGGACTATTTCAAAGGAAGCTCGACCGAAATACTCTTCGCATCATTGTATACACAGACGCGTCGTTCGCGAATAATGAGGGCCTATCATCGCAACTAGGCTATGTGGTATTATTGGCTGACGCCTTGAAGAAGTGTAGTGTAATCAATTACAACAGCTACAAGTCAAGGAGGGTTGTTCGTTTGGCCTTGGGAGGGGAAGTATACGCATTCGCGGATGGTTTCGATGTGGCAGTGACGTTGAAAAGTGATCTGGAAAAGATGCTGGGACAGCGCATTCTGGTAACGATGATGACGGACTCTAAAAGTCTATTCGACGTGATTACGAAGAACAGCTCTACCCTGGAGCGGCGTTTGATGATTGACATACAAGCCGTTCGCCAGGGCTACGAGGAATGGGAGATCGAAGACGCTGGTTTCATCAGGTCAGAAAATAATCCTCCGGATCCATTAACAAAGGCAAAGCGCTCAGCTGCCTTGGAGCGAGTATGGATTGATGGAGTTGCGGAAATGCCTGTCGACCAGTGGGTACTGCGCACACCACCTTCGCGCAGCGTCTAGTGAAAAGTGCCGAAGCATGATGCTTCAAAACAATCAGATAGCGTGTGGATGATGCACCTTTCGCCAAAAAAATAAGAGCAAGTGTCGCTGAATGTGACCAGCCTGCAGCTGAATATGCGCGCCTACCATACGCTGCACACGTGGCGTGCCTTTTATGAATCACTTCCAATTTGTGAGCTGAACTTTTGTAGGCTACGACTGTTGACGAAAGGTTTTATTTACGGGACTGACAGTCCAACTGATGGAATTTACTTCTCGGACCTGCAGACACTCGCAATTCAACTACTTAAATATCCTCTCCGAAGAGCTAGCCGTAAGTAGAGAGAGGTACGACTTTCTAGCACTAACCGCGTAAACTACCTTGTGTGTTTTTTTACATCAGCATCCTCATCAATAAGTAGCTCTGGCGAGCGTTATTTTAGAGGTCTACTCCGTGCCTGCGTACGGAGTGGTGCTAGTCGTCCAAAGTGTAGAGCTTGCTACCGACAGATACCCAGGGGTACTCACTGGTACACCTGTACACCTGTACAACTGTGCCCCTGTACACCTGTACAACTGTGCCCCTGTGCCCCTGTACACCTGTACAACTGTGCCCCTGTACACCTGTACAAATGTGCCCCTGTACACCTGTACAACTGTGCCCCTGTGCCCCTGTACCCCTGTACCCTTCGGTACTCCATGGTACTCCCCGGTCCTCCAGTGTCGTAGACAGATGATGTACAGTAGTTGGCTTAGCCACTACACTCGAGTATTTCCAGTATCTCAGAGGGTTGTCATAACATGCACGTATCAGACACTTTACCAATGGCCGCCCCAGTAGCTTCTATCCCAGAAAGGCTATCCAATAAGAATACATTGCAGTACCTTCCCCAAGGGCTATATTTGGGAACCGTTTCCATAAAAATAATTAAAAAAAGGAACACAACAAAAAGCAAATCATTTGCTTTCTTCGCTTTAGAATTCCTGGTACGTTTCACCACCAAGTCCCAGTAAAAGAAATTCAGGCAGACTTAACAAAACTATTCATTATTACATATGTCTGTAACTCGTTGACGCAGTGAAATTTCATCAAAACGGTTTAATTTGGGAATTACCTGGAGAGGGAAATTAGAGCTGCTGCTGCATCCCCAGCGTCACTTACTTGGCTGGCTCCAACAGATGCGATGCCAGCCAATTCAACACGGATTATCTTTGACGGAGGACCCATAAATTGATCGGTGATCGTCTGCGCAATTGCAGTATCCACTGCCTGTTTTTTTCGTACTAGTGGCCTTTTTCTTTTTCGGCTGGCGTCTCTCCTCTCTCTGGGCCTTCTCCTCCATCTTCTTCTGTACTGCAGACAGCTCTAAGACATCACGCCTCTTTCGACGCTCAATTAGCTCCTCAAATGTCAAATGCATTGCCGGTGCACCTGCCATTAGTACAGTGCGCGTTTGTTTCTTTTTTCTTCCGTAACCCGAGAAGGAGGTCCAACAGAATCCATCAATATTGAGTTGACTGTTTTGTTGACCTTTAGAACAATGCCAACCATCTTAATACCAATCACAGCTGACTGTTCCTCCTTAAACATTGCCTTGATCTCATCGTACGTCTTGATTTCAGCTTTGCGCATACGTACAGAAGCCAACCGGTTGCCGATTCCCTCAACTCCGATATTTTTCGTCTGGAATTCTAGCTCATGGGAATCAGATGCACGAAACAGTTCCACGAAACGATAATCCATGGGCCACAGCCCACAGTTTTCAAAGCTCTTCCGGACGTCATCACTGGATATACCATAGAAGCCGGCTATTCCGAGCATTAATTTAATACGAACAGTGCCGGAGGCCATCTTCCCAAAGGGGTGCAGAGTATCAAATATTTTTTCATTGCTTTCTTAAACATGCGGTTGACATATTGATCACATGGCTGCAAGAAATGGCTTGTGTTAGTCGGGCTTCGTACAAATTCGATATTCTTATCAGCAAAAAACTGCAATCATCTCCAACCATTACGGGAAGAATGTCCATCAAGTGTCAGCACATACGAAATTACCTCCGGTACAAAGTTACGAATGAAATTGTCAATGTGCTCAATAACAATTTGTATAACACGTTTCTCATTAGATCCATTTGCTGTAAAAATACAGTAGAGCCGGAAGGAAACCAATTCTTTCCTGTCAGCCAGTGTGGACTTCCGTCTGCATTTTTATAGACAATTTTGTCCAAAGGGGAGAACTACTCTTTCATAAATGTTTTTCCTGAGATGAGAAACAGAGGCGATGCTTTCCGAACGGATGCGGAAACAGCTAACAATGCAGTGACATGATTTCCGCAATCCTTGATGGTACTTGCCTTGTATCCACCATGATTGGTTTGAGATGACCCTAAAACTTTAACGATCTCTCCAGAACATGAACCAACTTCTGTTTCATCTAAATTCCAGAAACTATCACCCTCATTAAAAATTACAGGATTGAAGCCAGCCACATTTTATAATGCATCCGCAAAAGTTCGTACATGATCAAAAGTCTCGGCCTTTATCTTGAAAGTATCTTTGTTTTCGAATTTTCGGAGAGTAACTGTGCGGTAACGGGCCCTCTAGGATCGAATAGAAGCTGGGAAGGAATAAAATCCTTGGACCCATTACGGCCTTCAGCAGGTATAGAACCCATAATTTGTTTTTTGCTTTCAACATTGACTGCAAAACCACGCTCGGAAGCGTAAACTATGCGTTCCGAAATTAATTTAGGTTCATCTGGTGAGCTTACGGGTTGAAGCCCGGCCCCAATGTCGGAAGGGTTGAGAAGGCGGCGGAGCGCATCATCATTGTTTTGAATCGATGGATTTCTTGATGCGATCTGTTGTGGATCGTTTGAATCTAGTCAATTGAACGACTTTGGAAGCTCGAAAGCCATCTCGCAAAAGTTTTGCCACCTGCGAACGAATCTGAACAGCATTGAAATCAAGCTCAACCCTTTTCTTCGCTTCGGCTGCTTGCGTATTGAGGGCTGCATAGCTGCTTTGAATTGTGAATTGAGTGATAGCCAGATTGTTAAAAGAGTCCACCTCTGCTGAGGTAGGATTTAAGTAGCAATTTAAATGCATTCGTGCTCAAACATTTTAGTCCATACGTATGGAAACCACCAAAGGAAGGTTACAATACTGATCTTAGTTGCGCGCCGAAATAGATTCTGCTGTCCTTCGCCCCAAAATAGGTGTTTCTGCCATTTGCGCCGAAATAAAATGTACTATCAACAGACACATATCATACTTCCAAATAAAGCCCTTTTTCCAAATTTAGCCCTTGGGGAAGGTACATCGTCGTGACGCGCCTTTCGGCGTCCCTCACGGCGTCCTCCGACATCGAACTATGAGTGCCCAGCGCATGAAATGTTTAAGAAAAGCTAGTTTCTCATACAGTTCTAATTTAGGCCCGTTCGAAAAGTATGGGTGAGTGTATGGGTGAGATGTATGGGATGGTAATTTTTGACCTGGCCGATTGCTATTGGGCACACATAATATGGATGAATGATACAATAGTGACTTGCGAGGCAATACAGAACAAGTCATGTAAGGGGACTTTTCATGTACAGTGCGGCCAGAAAATAAGGCATAAGCACAATTTGTAAAAGTTCCGAAATTTAGCAAGCCAGAATACAAGTTAAGTGGTTCCAATAGGCTTTATTTGGCCTGCTGAAAAGAATGCAAAAAACCGTTTTATCCAACTCCGTCTGGTTGCAGAGATATCTGGGGATCGTGGATTTTAGCCAGCCTGTAAATATAGCCCGCGCGCTCCCTTCGGTCCGAATGTCCGTTCAATACTTTTTGGCGTGCCCGCTGCGCTGGATAACGGCGATGCAACGCCTCTTCATTGAACCAACTAAGGCCTGGATTGTAATTTCGGCGATTTGAGCCCAACACGACAGGATTGTCTCTCCGAGCTGCCCAACGTTCTGGAACTGCTCCGCGTTTCGTTAACCCCACCGAGCAAGTATGAACGAAAGATTTTCTATAGGATTAAGGTCCGGCGACTTAGCCGGCCAGCCTATCACACCGATTTCCGCCCGTTGAAGCCACCCCATTGTGTCGTGAGAGCGTTGTATGGATGGTCCGTCCTGCATGAACACTCAGTCCAGTCCGTGTTTCTCACCGCAAACGATTGAAAATGACCTTGTAGCGTTTGAATGTACTTCAGTGAGTCCTAGTTGCCCTCTAGTATGGCCAATTCCGATTCCCCAGCCGCTGAAAACGCCCCCAAACCATCACTGACCTGCCGCCACTTTGACGCTTTGAGAAGATGCTGGGATTGGTCCGCATGTCATGCCAATAGCATGCAAATCCATCAGGACCATCTAAATGGAATGTATTCTCGGCACTCCAAACAATGCGGTCCCATGCTTTCTTTCTCCAACCAACATGCTCAACCGTGCATGCCAGTCGCCTCTCTATGTGATCAGGTATCATCACGGGAACATTTTCATTTTGCGGTACTGCATCCGAGGCTCCTGCTACAAGACTGTTTTAGTTCGTGCGAGGTCGATGGCCAGATTGAGCGCCTTGCGAAGTTGATTTGCACTCATTTCTCCCTTTAATGCCTCTCTAATGAGTTCACGGCGCCCAGATTCGGGCATATTTCTTTTGCGCCCGGATCGCTTGCGACTTCCGTATCTTGTGTGTGCTGTAGTCAGGGCTATTCTTGCGTAAAAACCGTTCAAGAATATGAGTACGTAACAGAATTTGGTCGAGATACGGGGTTGCAACTGTAGTAATACCCCCTTCTGGAGGCAAGGGGATCTACAGTCTTCCCTAGTCTTCCGGTAGGCGGCCGGGCTGGCAGACGTAGTACTACCCTCCCCTGGAGGACAGGAGGGTCTACAGTGTCCCTAGACTCTCCGGCAGGCGGTTGGTGTGGTAGAGCGACTCCTCCAGGTGGAGTCACGTGGTGATGAACACTCCGATGAGTGGGAGACCAGAAACCTCTC
>JAUBNZ010001554.1:0-11135 GCA_032355485.1 Bonnemaisonia californica | reverse complement strand
GCTTTGCAAGGAAGGTGGCATACCCTGTATCAAGACGCGCTTGAAGCGTTCCCGCCAGCCCCGTACACAAGCCCCAAAAAAGAAAGGACACCCCACCCCATTAGAAACTGCAGAAGAGCACTTCTAAAAGGCGCGGTAGGGAACGCTGCGAGCAACTTATGCTCTATCTCCGTTCCTGCACTACCGACAGAGGTCAACGCTGCCAAGCTGAGAGCCATGAACCCTTCTCCGTTCAACCCGGTAACCACGAAAGACCGCAAAAACCTCCCCCCCGCCATCAAATTAACGACAGATGAAGTGAGAAGGGGCCTTAAACATATGCCCCACCACTCCGCACCCGGCCCTGATGGCCTGACCCCCAACCTCCTCAAAGAACTATCCCACACACCGGGCGGGGCTGACAAGACCCATCAGCCTTAACTGAACTCACTAAGTTCGTCAACTCCGCAATAGATAGCCAGCTCCCACCATCTTTCAGTAAATGGTTCTCTGGGGGTTCCCTCATTGGTTTACCCAAGGACCAATCCCAAAACCCGAAAATTCGACTGATTGCTATCGGAACCGTCATGCGGCGGTTCATAAGTCGGCTTTTAAATTCCGAAATGCCTAAAGAGCAGGCTCTCATGGAGTACTTCAGGCCCCACAAGCTTGCTGTGGGTACTGCAGGAGGCTGCGAAGCCATAGTCCACGCTTGCAGAGCGACCATAGACCAATATCAAAATGAAGATAATATTCTCATTCAGATCGAAGCTATCAACGCATTTAACGCCATCGAGAGAGACCACATGCTGAAACAGGTATTCATACACACGCCATCAATCGCGCGCTGGATATACTACGCCTACGGTGACCCTTCTATTTTCTGTTTCGGTCATCATACAATCCTGAGCCAGACAGGCACACAACAAGGCGACCCGCTGAGTATGCTCCTATTTTCCCTAGAGCTCCACCCCCTGATAACAACGATGATGGCCACCAGACACCCAAGTCTCCTACTCAACTCGTGGTACACCGACGACGGGAACATATTTGGCTCACCATCGGTCGCCAGTTCGGCTTTAAGAACTTCAATTGAGCACGGGAGGCCCCTGGGATTCAACTTCAACGTCTCAAAAACGAAAGCCTGGAGGCCTGTCACAGACACCATGATCGCCCACCCCCTAATCGACCCTTCACACAACACCCCACCACCTTCCCTCAGATGCCCGCTGTTTGATAGCGATTCTATCGAATTTCTAGGGGCCCCGATCGGAACCACTGCAGGTTGCGAGGCGATAATGAAGAAAAGAATCATGAAAGTCCAATACCTATGGGACAGGCTCATAGAGATGCAAGACCCACTCCTGTCCTTCCACCTTTTACGATTTAGCGCTAGCGCTAGCCGCCTAACCCACCTGATCCGTTGCACCCCTCCGAAAATATCCCTACCCTCCTGCCGATTTTTCGACGAGGGCCTGCGAAGGACAATGGACTACACACTAATAGAAACTAATGACGACACGTGTGCGTGCTCATCGCTACCCCCCAGAGAAGGGGGTTTGGGGCTCACAGAATCTGCCATCATAGCAGGCCCGGCACACGCCAGGTCTATCCTCGCTACCCTGCATCTGATAGCAGCCAGTATGCCTTTTGCCAGCTTCCCGGCCCTCTCAAGCATCCAAAATGCAATGGTGCACTCTACCTCTACATTTCCACTAGGCCCCGAAATGGAAAGCGCCTTCCTGCTTCAAAAAACGCACCCAAACGGCTTTGCCCCTTGCATGCAGTCAGACATCACCGACAGTATCCAGACGTTCTATGCTCAGCGCTTCCGTCCACCTCAATCGGATAAATCAGCAGCAGCGCAGCGGAAACGCCGGAGAATGGACTCCATTAGCAGCCCCGACGCGAATAGACCCTTCTCTATACTCCCTACATCCGATTCATGGATCCCCCCGTGGTCTGGGAAACCATGGTAGGCATCAGGATTAGCTCGAGGTTCTTTGATGGCAACGAACGATGACCTACGTGCCAGGAGGGCAACTACAACAGCGTCCCCCTGCTAGACCCAGACGGCCACCACGCCATCATATTCCCGGGCAAACATGGCTTTATCCGTCGACACAACGCGCTGAGGGACTTAGTAGTCGATGCTCTCAAAACGCAGCCCACGGGCATATACGCGAAAACCGAATGGCCCCTTCACCAATACAAAGACCTCCTACCACAGGAGATGCGACGCCTAGATTTTTACATTGACAGTACATGTTTCGGCGCCAAGGCTCATGGAGTGGACATCACCATAATAAGCCCACACTCTGCTTCATACAACCGAGAAATCTACGGGTCTAGCTCGGTAGCTCTAGAGAAAGCGGAATCGGCGAAACGGAAGAAATACGGAAAAGCTTGCGAAGAGAGCAGTATCACCTTCCATCCTATGGCTGCGGATATCTACGGAACGTTAGGGCTCGGAATGGCAAAGGGACTCTGGAAGATAGCATGTGCCATCGCGGACAATAAAGGCTCGCCTCCAATACTGGAACTCAAAAAGCTGAAACTGAGCGTGAGCGCGCACATTACGAGATCAACGGCGATATCCATAAATCGGCGTAAATCTACCATACAATAACGTCGGGGCCCCCGATGACAGAAATACCAGATTAAAAGTCACACATTCTCTCAAGGTTATCCAAGCGAAGGGAGGAAGAATCAAGTACTAGTAGATGCAAAAGTTGCGTTGGTGTTTATAGAACTTATACTTTGGCACCAAGATCATGTTTTTAAAAAATCTTATATCCATAAAACCTACCCTCACAGTATCAAAAACAACGAAAATCGATAAACCCACTCCCATTTTATACTTTTGCACCGTATTGTACGTTTGCTGAGACCGACAAAATGATTAATTACGACTAAGTTTTTGCATTTTAGCATTTGTTCACCTCAAAGGGGTCATATTCAGTTTAGGGGGCCCCTACTTGTAGACCCAGTTGAGGAAACACACGTGAGGCTGCCCATTGCCCAATATTTATCGTGCAGTAAGTCCTTACATGGACTGTAATGTCTTCACACTGCAGACACTACTTTACCTGTTTCCTTCAGGCCTGACGCCTCCGTGCGATGCACGCTGTACGCTTTCAATTGTTTACTCATTGGCTGCTCTGAAGGACTCGTCACATGCGCTGGCACTGCAGCCATCACACACTTCTATTCTAAACATGGTAACCAATCCGCTTCTACACTGCACGCTACCAGTCTAGCCTCCATTCTTCTGTGACCACGGCCGCCAACCTTGTACGCTGTTCTAACTCAGCGGGAGAGCTAACGCCTGTATCAAGTCAACCCACAAGCCCTCCTTTCAAAAAGAGACTTCCCTAACCTGCTAGTGGAGAAGGTAAACCCAGCATATCCAGACGCAACGTTTCCAATATGGGCAATACGTTTGCCAAGCTTTTCGCTGGTTTCTTCGGAAAACAGGAGATGCGAATTCTCATGGTGCGTCTCTTCTGTGTGCTTGCAGCTACGCTGCCCCACTTTTGCCCCTCGATTACCGCAGCCGTTTTCTAACTATCAACTATCATTCACTCCATCCGGTCACTCCAACAAATAGGTAGGTCTAGACGCCGCCGGAAAAACCACCATCTTGTACAAACTTAAACTTGGCGAAATCGTGACCACCATCCCAACTATCGGCTTCAACGTCGAGTCGGTATCATATAAAAACATCGACTTCACTGTATGGGACGTGGGAGGCCAGGACAAGATCCGCCCTCTGTGGAAATATTATTTCCAGGACACTCAGGCCGTCATTTTTGTTGTCGATAGCAACGATCGCAATAGATTTGGCGAGGCACGCGAAGAGCTCAGTAAGATGATGGTTGAGGACGAGCTTCGTGATGCTGTCGTGCTCGTCTTTGCTAATAAGCAGGATTTACCCAATGCTGCCCCTACCTCAGAAATTGTTAACAGCCTCGGTCTCCCGGATTTGCGTTCACACAAGTGGTTCATCATGTCCTGTTGCGCCACTAACGGGGATGGCTTGTTCGAAGGTTTGGATTGGCTTGCGGACAAGCTCAAACAGAAATCATGAGCGTCGTTTCGAGCGACGCTGTGCGCTGCTGCGTCACTGGGAGGCCTGACGTAACTGTAACCAGTCAACTTGCTTTTTCTACTTGCACAATTCTAAAGATGTATACAATGGGCACGGTGAAGACATGATAGACACTACCGTGATTGTAATAAAACCAAATTTTACATAAATGAGCGGTCTCAGCGATGGCATACCATCGGCTTGGCTTTTTCGTAGCCTGCGATAGCATAGGGACATGGATGAGAGCGGAGGCCAAACACGAGCAATACAATGTTGGGGTTGTCAAGTGCTGCGCACACAAGACCATCCGCACGGACATCTTCTGCTAGGATAATGTCGGGGGTTGTCACCAGAAGACGACCCCTTCTTCCTCGAATTTAGTTAACGCGAATGGTTAATGCTTGCTGGAATAGCTGTCTTATTAAACACTGCGAGGAACGTAGAGCACAAAATTTCTACAGTGGCTTCTCCTGCTGATGGTCAACAGATGTACCGTTGGGTGCCGCGGAATCACCGTCCTGATCGCGAGCGGTGGTTACGGCTGACGTCATGTGGAGAACGTTCTTCGCAGGAAGCACGCGATTGCCAGTATCCTCGTTCTCTAGGATCTGGGTTAAGATGCGAATGAGGTAGTCGATACCGTGGACATACCCGTCATCGCGATGGCCATCGGATAAAACGGTATGTGCAAAATCTATCATGCGTACGTCAACACGAGCCGGGGCGACATGTGGACGCGCGCCTTCGTACACGAGCAGTAGTGAAGAAGAGTAAAAGTAAAAGTGATGTTGTTCGATAAGTAAGCGGCGTAAGTTAAGGATCTTCTCCAGGATGAGTTTGACGCAAACTGTTCGCACATTGAAGTTGTCATGAAAGAACCAGGTGGCCTCTGGCACCAAATCTGTCTCCCTCAGGGTGCGACCGTGGTACTTGTCACGAAACTCAAAATAGCCTTCCCGTGATTCCGCGGACTGCGCAGATGATACATGAGGTTCCTGATAGTCCTTTGCACGCTTGAAAGATTGCATACCTGTGTAACGCACGCCGCATCTGGCTGATGTGGTGGCATTCGCTTTTGCGATATGACGACGACGTTTCTCCTCCGAAGCATCGTCGTCGTAATGCCTGGTACCGATCTTACAATCCATGACACACGGGAGCATAAATACGCGATTGATGTCCTCCAAGGCAATTGAGAGGCGTGGCTTCTTCGCCGGGTTGGCGCAGGACTGGCGGCGCGAACCCATCTGCAGAGCCCAGGGGGAGATGGAGGCGCAGGTTTGCTTTGAACCGTTTGTGGTACGCCAAATCATGGTAGCACCCTCTGGAACTGATGAGGCGCGCGGGAGGGTGGTGCGAGTAACGGTGTGTGGGAGGGTGTTGGTTGGGGAAGCGGGGAGTTGAAAGTGGTCCGGATGATCGATACTGTTGGAGGAGTGATGTAGAGAAGGCAGGGCATGGGTGGAGGCGGAGCGGGGCGGGGAGGGGATGCGGAACGGGGAAGGGTTGTTGGTCGGCTGGGGCAGCGGGTGGACAGGTGGTAGGGTGGGGGTAGGGGAGTCGAAATTGGGAGCGGAGAGCTTTGGAAACTCCGCCTCGCCATAGTACTTTGGTGTGATGCGTCGAATCCAGGCAAGGTCATCGGGGAGATTGTGGCTGTAGATGTAGCTGTAGAAGGCGTGTTCCTTCTTGGAGGAGGGTTTGAGCACGTGGCCGGCGTTGGTCATGGCAAGCTGGCCGTGGCCGCCGACCTGGTGCGGGTACGGGCGGGCGGCTTGCTCCGCTGGATCATCCATACTGGCCTGACCGACAGCAATAGAAAGTTGTAGTCATGTACGGGGAATGTGGAGGCGGGCGCGAGAACGGGAGGTGGTGGCAGCGGCGAATTGGTGCTGCGGGGTTGCGGATGGGCAGGCGGTGCGAGGGTCGGAGGGAGGTGCGGGCGCGGTCAGAATGATGCGGCGGAATGTGCGACGGCGCAGCCGTGCAGGGCAGGCGGAAGTTTGGAAACGACAGTGGCGGAGAGAAGTGTAGTGGCTGCGGTGGTGGCGGGCAGGAATGCTGGGCGGCTGAAGGCAAGAGTGGCGGCAGAGGAATTACTGTGCAGAAGCGGCGATGGCATGGCGATCATGGCTTGGGGGCAGAGCGTGCTTGGGGCAGAGCATGCGCTGAGTAGGCTACAGTAGCGCTGAGGCAGGGTAAGGTCTTTTGCCGAATCTCCAGCCTGTGGACAGATGGCCTTTCCATTCCGATTCGCTATTCCATTTCCATTCGATTCCTTTTCCTTACAGAATATATCTCCCTTGGCTGTCGGCGCCCTACAGGCCTGCCCTCGTCCGGCCATTCGACCAGATGCAGCAAGCCAACAGTGGCGCACTCTTGCCTTACAGTAATTGTCGGTCGATAAGACAGCTGTAAATACGGGACTGGCTGCCTGCAAAAGAGCAGGCACTCTCTGCCCTTGCAGACAGCCACTGCTCTGCATACAACAGTCATACATCATGTCCAATAGTATCGATGCTGCAAGAACCGCTGTAATTGTCTACCCACTGTAATTCATCTCTTGGTATGATATAATGTTATTATTATCATGCTATCATATCATATTAATTAATTTATCTATTCACACTGTATTATTTAAATTTAAACCATCCTCAAGACGCCAATTCCGGACCAAATCCAACTTCCGAAATCATTGGTTTTGCGCCAAAATCCTACTCGCCCCTCTCGCGAAACCTACAATTCAGAGCCGCCCAAAATGCTTCACAATGTCCTGGTACCATTGGGTACCCTACCCCTGGTACTCCTGCAAAAAGTACCCCTGGAACACCTAACCGTGTATAAACATTCCGCCCTAACACTCCTCAACCGCCCCGCCTCCCCGCGCCCATAACCCAAACTAAACTCTTCGAACATCACCCCCAACCCATCCGGCCACCCTCACGGCGCGAAATGACATCCCCACCTAGCCCAAAACCCAAGCGACAAATGACGCACGCCGAACTCCAAACCGCACAAGCAGCCTGCGCGCGTCTGCAACACAGTCTGCACTGCGCCGCCTGCACGCGATTCTACACGAGCGAGCAGCCATGGCGCTCCTGCAGCTGCGAGCATTCCTTCTGCGCCGCCTGTGCAGAGACCGCCCGCCGCCTGCAGCAGTGCCCCGTGCCGCGCTGCGCGCTGCCGCTGCGGCCTGCGCAGCTCGTCGAGGATGTTGGGCTGCGCGCGGTGCTTGACGCCTGCCGCGCCCTGCTGGCTTGGTCCCGCCGCACTGCCGGGCGTGCGGGCGGCGCTGCGAAGGTTCTTGGGTCTGGTAAAGGTGGAAGGGGACGGGGGGAGAGGGAGGTTCGGAAACTGGCGCTGAGGAAGGATTTTCTGGATTTGAGTCGTGGGGATCGGGCGGCCTTGTAGGCGGCCTTGTAGGCAGTGCCTGCTGTAGGCGATGTATCTAGTAGGCAATGTTGACCGGCGATGTTGACGTTTTGGCGGAGGAGGGGCGGAAAGGGAGTGCAGCTGAGATGTGCTCGGATTCACTATGCTATTAAAAATTTAAATAAAATCCAGCAGACATACTCATCCATACATTCTCCAGCATCGCAACCCCGCGATCCACGCAGCGGAGCGAGCACTGGCGCAATAGCCCTTCCTCATCGCCGGACCCAAAATTGGCCTTCCCAATCGCGCCCAGACAAGCCCACCCGTCCACATCCGCGGCAGAGCAACATGAGCACGATATTCGCAATGCGCGGCGCGGCGCGCAGCTACGCGGGCACGCTGCGCGACCTGCTCAAGCTCTCCAAGTACCGTCTGAGCGGTCTGGTGGCCTTCACGGCCGGCGTCGGCTACGCGGCGCGCGCCGATCCCCTCGATGACAATCCGCTCGCTGCAGCCGCCGCGCAGCCGCGCCGGTATTGGCGCGGCGTGGCGTCCACAACCATTGGCACCTGGCTGGCCGCCGCGTGCGCCAATACGCTCAATCAGATGTACGAGGTGCGATCTGACGCGCTTATGGCGCGGACGAGGCTTCGGCCCCTGCCGACTGGGCGTATTGGGCTGGCGCAGGCGGCGTTGTTCGCGGTGGCTACGGGCTCTTCGGGCGTTCTTTTACTGCTGAAGGAGACGAATGAGACTACTGCTGCTCTTGCTGCGGCGAATGTGCTGTTGTACGCGGGCGTTTATACGCCGTTGAAGGCCGTTTCGACCGTGAATACGTGGGTTGGGGCGCTGGTGGGCGCGCTGCCGCCCATGCATGGCTGGGCTGCTGCGAGCGGTGGTCAGCTATTTGGGGAGAGAGAACGAGGCGCGTGGGCATTGGGTGCTTTGTTATTCGTATGGCAGATTCCGCACTTTCATGCGTTAGCCGTTGTGTCTCGTTCAGATTACGCCGCTGGCGGATTGAAGATGCTTGCTGTTAGTGATCCGGTCGTCAATGCGCTGTGGGCAAGGGTGATGGCGGCTGGTATGATCCCTCTGGGTGCGTCCTTTGCGGCAACTGGTGTTACGAGCGGGATCTTTGGATGGGAGGCCGCGCTGCTTGGAATGTGGATGTACAGGGGAGCGGGCAAAATGGCCACTGCTCCAGCGTCCGTGGCAGCCGCGCGACCGCTGTTTCGAGCATCAATTTTCCATCTGCCAATAACCTTGTCACTGCTGCTTGCCCACAAAATCCCCTACGAGTCTGCGACTCAGCGGGAAGAAGCAATGGCCCGAAAGGCGGTCATAGCTGTCTCATCCAGTGGCAAGAACGAATGGAGAATTCACCAGCCGTGGGAAACAATTGCACCGTTCCCATTTCTCCCAGTTCCATGTGGGGTTCCAGCGGTGGTCCTCGAAGCCGAAGATAGGTAGTCGAGTTTCTTCTAAACGGGTCCATGGGATTGATTCTAACTGCAACACTATTTATAAACAAGCCCAGTCCTCAATTTATTCACCGGAACAGCTATATAAACAACCCGTCACATGCGAATATGCCCCACATTCATACATCACACAATCAGTAGGTCGTGTCAAACCTTGGGTGAAACTCAGACCCAACAATTTTTTTCCTTACCAGAAATAGATGTTAATCAGGCAAAAACGCGTCCGGAAGCAAACAAAAACCGTCCGGGTCATTGTCGCGCGCTCGTCTAAACCGGCGAAGAAGGTCTAGCTCATCTCGAAGCTTCTTCATTGCCGACGATATCTTAGATTTCCCGCCAGACACGCACGACCGCTTCTCACGAATCTTGTCATTTTGAAGGAATTTCGCTACCTTCCGCTTCTTCCCTCGCCCAGATTGGATCCCATGTACAGGAGTATCTGATCGTGACTCCGGTTCTGCAGAATTCTGTGCAGAATTCTGTACAGATGCTTCAACAATTTTATCCTCAGCTTCATCAGTCTCTTGAGAGGCAGTAGTTCGCTCATCTACTGCGCTTACGTGTGCCTTTGCACCTTGAGGACTTGTACTTCGACTTTGAACGGCACTCACCGAACTCTTCTCCTTAATGACATCGACGGCAACAGCAACAGACCTCGAAGGTGGTTTCCCTTTGTCGGTCAACTGCTTTGAGGCACCCTGTGCTGATATTGGGGCGTGCAATGGACGGTCAGCAGTTGTCTTAGCTTGCAACGGTTCTTTCACAATGAGTTCCACCACTTCGATAGCAGCCTGCTTTGTGTCTTTTTCTGCATCGGGACCTCCTGATAACGTCCTTGGTCTAGTATTCTCTTTCGGACCAGAGCCGGACCGTTCGACGGAAGCCTTAGATGATGATTCATTGACATCCATCGGCTGCACCACTGGGGGATCTGGTTGGATTTTTTCCACTGATGGAGTCTCTCTATCAGTATCTTCATTATCAACGTCCATGAGATCAGCGTCCTCAGGTAGTGACACTGAGGCAGACAGTGAGTCATCCCTTTTGGTAGCCGCTTCCTCGCCCTTGCGGGAGAATTCCTGTTGTTGGTTATCAACAATACCATCGACATCAACATTTACGACGTCGATATGCCCAGTTTGGGGCTCCTCAGGTTGCACGGGGTCCAGCTCTACAAACTCAACAGGCGCAGCTACCACCTTGCTCGTGTGCTTCTGCTCCGGAGGTGCTGCATCAGACCGGCCTGCCTCCAGAACAATTTGAACGTCATCATCCCTTGTCAAATCCTGGGCGGCAGTAGCAGGGGTGGTCTGATTTCCATCTGAAGTGGAAACGACTTTCAATAAATTCTTGTCTCCATCTTCGGGTGTTCCACCTTCTTCGGAAATGCCGCCAGTTTCTACTTCACCGCCAGTGTTCTGCTTACTGGTATCAGCACTTTCGATAAGGTCGGACCTGTTAACGCGCGAGTCTTTCGTGGTATCTTTTTCCGATATAGGTAGACTATCCCGCTTTTCAACATCCTTATCTCCCTCTCCAGATACTTTCCCAGAACCTTGGGCCTCCTTGCTTTCTTTTCCTTCAGTGCCAGGCAAGCCAGCTCCACCATCTTTCGTGATCGGTTTCCCAGGATCCTCTCTCTCCACCTCGACTGCGGCTTCAGGTTTGGAACTACGAGTCGAATCAGACGCCTTCAAATCTTTCTTATCCCGCATTGCACTGTTAGCATCGTTCCCATCCTTACTACTGCTGTTGGCGTTCGGCTCTTGAGAAGCGTCCACAGAAACGGGTTTCGACGCATTCTCACCTGTCTCGTCTTGCATGTCTTCAGATGCGCCGGAATCTAAGACAAGAGGAGAGTCATTGTCCTTTGAAATGTCATGTGCTCTAGATCCTCCTTGGATATCCTTCGAAGTGGACTCTTCTGCAACTGTGAGGTCTTGCTGTGTGTTTTGCGAGAGACCTGCTTTCCATGCACCAGGCAACATCTTCGCATTGTCACTGCCTAGCCCAGCCTCCTCATGTTTGTCACCTTTCACGGCTTCAGGTTTCGCAGAGTCCGAATTAGGTGCATCGTCACCGCCTTGACCAGGCTCGTTGAGAGAGGCGGGCTTCACCGAAGAAGGATTATCGACGTCCACAGGTTTCGGTGCTAGCTCCTCTTCTTCAGATGACCCATCGTCTTCGTCGTCGACTGCAAAATGCTG
>JAUBNZ010001553.1:0-11141 GCA_032355485.1 Bonnemaisonia californica | reverse complement strand
AATTTAATGGTAATCATATCTGAAATATATATATTGCTATTTCTCCTCACTGACTGCGTTTCCCGCTACTCCCTGGATCGCAGATCTAATCATATGCTCGAATAATTAACCGAAATTTAGAATAGTGGTGTATCTTGTATTCGACAGCGGCGCCGTGCGCACGCATAGGGCAGTAGCCCGATTATACATAAAGTGGAAACTCGGGGTTCTGTGCCCGAGCCACGGGCGGAGACAAGCCACAACCCAACTGCTCACCCCGTTTTCTCGTAAAAAGGGATATAATAAGTGACAGCTGCTCTATTGACTGGGTATCATGTTGGGTATCATGTAGAGCAGCTGTCACTGTACGTATTTTTGTCTACTCTTGGGTACCCCCAAGGGTACGCCCAATACAATTATGACAATAATTTGCTCTTTTGATTTTCAGACTTGCTCGAGGGGGAACTCGTGCGTCAGGAGCAACCCGACTTTTTACTCTAGTAGCCTACATACAGTACCAAGGGTACCTGCGGTATCAAGGGTACCTGCGGTATCAAGGGTACCCTACGGGCTTGCCGTTCTCCTAGACATGTAGATGTCTCCATCTAAGGGGCACAAGGTATAAGAACCCTACTTCTCCCGGTAGATATCCACACTCAATCGTCGTTTTCAGCGGAATATCAAAATGACAACCAAGCTTTCAGCTAAGAGACTCGCCGAGAAAAGCCGCAACGCCACCTTGTGGATCCCTGGCCATAAAGATCAAGTGCAACTCACTCTTTTCTATCATAAATCACGCGACAAGGGTAAGGTTTTGATGAAAAGCGGAGCTATATATTCTGTGGAAAAACAGGCTGGTTTCGATGCATGGAGTCTGTTCACTTTGAACGACGGAACAGTCAGAAACCCTATTGCCGTATCCCGAAAAGCAACTTGGTTCGGAAGAGCAACTAATATTACGATGGGATTGGAATCGTTCCGGTTGATACCGAGAGGGATACTGCAGTGGAACTTTGACCTTTACAAGGTATCTCCGGGACAGGGTGCCAAAGAAGGGGATGTTATGGGTTCTATTGTTCTGGAGAATGTTGCTGAGAGAGAATTCTCTACATCTTTTGAAGAGCACATACCATTGGAAGTACAGGGATTTGTATTTTGGATCATCAATCTCCTGCATGAAAGACAGAACCGCTCTTTAGCTTCATACGACACTAGTGCTAGAGTATGCGGAGAAGCATATGCAGTTGGAGGCAGAGGATCATTCACCTGATGTGAAGATGTCTTGAATTGCTAAGCATAACGGCTTCTATTCGATTCTCTGGGAGTACATAATCTCGAGTACTCAACGTGCAAATAGAAAGGCGGCCTGGGGCTCTCTACCGCGATCCCTAGTTCAAGCTGTACGTTTCTACCTGTGCAGTTCTATTGCTGTCTCGTCGAGGTGGCGGTGCACTATATCACGGAAGTATGCTTCAGTTCAATTGTTGGCTTTTTTTGCGGACAGTCGCAAGTTATGCACTGTAGGTCTCAGTTAGGAACGGTATCGTTACGGTAGAGACTCAGGATGAGGTCGAACCATTGTTTCAACGTAAGTGCATGTACTTTCCTGACCATTCTGCGCTAGCAGAGCAGTGAAACGAGGAGTTTTTACACACTAAATCAGTGATATTTCTAATCGAGACACAGCGCCACTGATTGCTTCCGGTTGTACGGGGTATGCTAGGGCCTGAAACTGTTCAGGCTCCTCATGCTAACGAAGGCATGATGTACAGAGAGTTGTAACTTCAGTTTCTATGTGGCACCAATACAAGTCTACGCACGTTCATTCACTGAAATGTTGCACTGTGTTCCTCGATTGACGTGGTTTGAGATGGCTCTATGTTAAACCCTACTTGTATATGAGGATTGGAAATAGAGAAGAGGCTACTATACCTGCAGAACGGTGTATTACGACGAGAAAGAAACATGAGAAGCCTCTCTGATGATGACACCTTCAATATTTTACCTTACATTCAATTACACAGCTTGTTTAATCTGATGAAGAAGTAAATTTGGTTAGTAGATAAACTATACATGAGTAGTTAAGGCCAATATATATTATATGACACCCAACACCCAAGTATGACAGGACTGGGATTCCGGCATAAGCCAAAAATTATCCATTTTCGCGGTTCTGCTCTTTGCAGTACAGACAGTCAAAGCATGAGGCCGGTCCACACGCACGTATTTCATTGGTCGTATCCAGAATCTTGCCAGCACAAGGCGTCCCTACAGAGCACAATCTCCTGAAATTTCCAAGTTGGAGGCAGCGACCAAGTCAAGGCAGACCGCCAGACCTGGCCACCTCCTTCCCCCGCCATCCCCCGCCATCCCACGCCCCATGGCGCCGCCCTACTTCACCTTCACAGGCCTGCTGGGCACGCTAATCCACCCGGTACTAATGTCACTAATAGTCCTAAGCTGGTTCCGCGTAGCGCTGCTAGGCTGGCGCGTGCGGGGCGCGCGCGTCAGCCCGACGCCCTCCGAGCGTCAAAACCTGCTCCCGGCGGCGAGGGGTGCGCATCCGAAAAGCGCGGCAACGCTGCTCTTCCTGACGGCGTGCGTTATGTTTCTGGGGATGTGGAATACCTTCTGCAGATCGGGCCGGCTGTTCCCCGGCCCGCATCTGTACGGTGGCTTCGGGCTGCTACTGGCGCTCTGTGCGAACGTGGGGCTGGCTGCGTGGATGAGGGAGGGCGAGTGGTCGCGCAGGCTGCGGCTGCTGCATACGGCGGTTGGCGGCGGCGTGCTTTTGCTGGTCGTGATGCAGGTGTGGTCTGGAGTGCCGATTTTAGCGGCGGTTGTTGCGGCGCTGGGGTAGGGTGTGTATATTTGGTAGGTTGGTTAATTGGTAGACTTGTGATAAAGGTCCGCCGGCCCGTCTAATGCAGATACATCGGTAATACCCTCCGGCAGCGCGAAGGGCTGTGGCCTATAAAGTGCATCTATCTCGATGGGTGGAGATCTGCATGTAATTTTGCTCCCGCAGGGCAGGGCACGGAAGAATTACGGAGCTACGGTCGCAGGCACAGCAAGTGTCAGCATCTCATTGACCGCCGCAGGGCGCTCAGAAGGGCAGCAACGCCATTGGCCCAAATCGCCGCACAATCGGCGCCGCCGCAACCGCTCATACCGCCGCCGCCTCAAAACGGCGCCCAATTCCCGCCATCGCCCAACCAACCGGCCACCCCACGGTGCGCTATACAACCCAATCTGCCGCCTCGATCTCCGAACGCACCGAACTCCAACCCACGCACCCGCAAAATGCCGGCCTTCCTCCCGCCCGCCCCAAGCCCCCTCGCCGGCCCGCAGCCGCGCGCCCCCCTGTGCGGCAGTGTGCGCCCCCGCATGGCGCTGCAAGTGGGGCAGCACGTGCGCGTGGCGCAGTCGGTCATCATGTGGCACTACCCGCGGAAGGTCAACACGCCGGTGGAGGTGCAGGGTATGGAGGGGACCATCATTTCGGACATCTCCCTGCGGGACGGTGTGGAGATGACCCCGACTGCTCAGTACGTTGTGCAGTTTCGGGACAACCCGAAGTTCAGGGCGCATTTTCAAGAATCGGAGCTCCAGGTGCTTTGAGGCTGTCGGATGATGCCTATGCATGCGTGGGCATCTTTGCTGGCTGCGCGTGTCCGCTTTGGCTCGTGTGTTCGTGTAGCTTGGGGTATTCGCGCTCTTGCGTGGTAATTAGAACGTAACGGCGCCCACAAAAAAGACAGCCATGTTGGGAATATCCACGACAGCCGCATGGAAGCGCTTGGGCAAGTTGTGACGAGCCTCCACTATGTACAAATCACCGCGTTCGCTCATTCTTGCTTCGTTTCTCCACTTTACAGTTTTTCCCAACTTATCACAGACCAAGGTCGTAGCGTTGCTGTAACGCGAAGAACGATGCCTGCGCCTCCTCCTCCAGTTTTACAAGCTCGCGCACCGCCGGTCTCAGCATTTCGATGCGTCGAGCTGTCTCGGTTCCCACCTCTTCTTCCCCCACCCTCGATCCGTACAATGTCGCTGAAGTTGTCTCGTTCTTCCGCCTAAAGTTATCGCCTAACTCTTCCACGGGCCCTTTGAGTCTTTCCTCCACTTCCGTCAGTATCTTCGACTCGTTGTACCATAGCACGCAACCACCCGCGTCCACCAGCTTCCGATTGTTGCACACACCCGCTTTTGCCTTCTTGCACGTATGATACCACACAGCCTCCTTCTGCGCCGACACCAGCGACACGGCCAGCCCAAGTCGCTCCGCACGTCCAACTCGCCCCACCCGATGGATGTAGTTTTCGTTCTTGTCAGGTAGAGTCACATTGATGAGAAACGGAAGGCCCATGATGTCAATTCCACGCGCGGCAACGTCCGTGCAGATTAGAAACCGCACTTCCCCAGCCTTGAACGCAGCCAAAGCAGCAACCCGCTCTTGCTGCCTCCTTCCCCCGTGCAGAACGGAGCAGGAGTACTCCACCTCCGGGCCGCTTTCGCGTCTCCCTCTGAAGCGGCAGGACTCTACCTCGCTGTGCGCAACCCCGGAGCACTGCAAGAGAAACGACTCCAGGTTATCGCCGTCACGTTGCGTCCGGACGAATAGCATTGCGTGGCTCATGGCATTTGCATCGATCACCTTCTTCAGAGCCATAAGCTTTATCTTCTTCATGAGCTGCGAGCGAGCATCGGCAGCATCGGTTGCTCCAATCTCACTTTTCGCAGAGTCAGACCTGAGCTTCTTACTGCGCCCCGAAGTCTTCTTCGCGTCCAGATGGACATCGTCAAGGGGCCAATGCAATGAATCAGGCGCTTCTTCCAGCAGATTCGCATCTGAATCTGCGTCCAATCGCACGAGGGTATGATGCACGCTCTCAGGAACCGCTTCCTTCCCCTTCAGATCGATCCAAGTCGGGTAAGACTGAATCTTTTCTGATAAACTGCGGATTTCCGGCGAATGCAGAGTTGCCGAAAACAGGAGCGTTTGGACCTTGTTACCAACGGGAACCTTTTGGTGAAGGAACAGAACGTCAGAAAGGTTATCCGTAGCAAAGGTGTCAGCCTCGTCCAACACAAAAAATCGAATGTTGCGAAGGGATAGTATTCCCTTCTTCACATTCCGTACGATGGAGCCCAAAGTTCCGGAAACAACATCCCTGCCTGCTTTCAAACTTGCTTTCTCTGTTTTCGGATTCCCCCCGCCGGTGAGTAGTAAATGCGTCACCGACCCCCTCTCGAGATGCTTGCTGAATCTTACCAGCTCCTCCTCTACTTGCCCAGCCAATTCCCTTGAAGGCTCCAAAATCAAAGCAAGGGGGTCCTTGCTGCGATCACCCACAGTCTCTTCTTCCACTTCCTTGACAGCATCCTTGATATCTTCCATATCATCATCTTCTAAAGCTCTTTTGAACATCTTCAGAACGGCATCCGTCACCTCTGCATCCGCATCTGTCGCGAGGTTCATGGTTTTAAAGCCAAGCGACTCCGCCACCGGCGATTTTGAATCGAAATGAACAGCCATCTGCGCATTCCTCAGCGCCACCGCTGGGAATAGGCAGAGGTTTTCCGCTCCAACATCCTTCCACGACACCGTGAACGCATTCCCAAGCTCCTCGTCATTGCACATAAAAGACACTGCAATCTGAGATCCATCGATATCCAACTCTGGAAGAAACTCCAGCATGCAACAAATCGTATCTCCCTTCCCATACTCCATGCCATAAGTCAGAAACTTCCCTTCATTCGATTTCTTCGCCGTGCCACCATACCCAAACCCGCGCTTATCCGTGCCTAAATTCAGCGCAGCAGAGGACGAGCTCCAGCCCACACGGCACAATCCATCATCCTCGACACGCGCGGTAAAGTACCACTTTCCGCTGGCGACACCCCGGGTTGCACGCACGCCCTGCCAAAAGGACGGGTGTCTGCACTGGACAACAGAAGTTTGCGCGTCCACAGCAACCTGACGGCCCCTATCGAGCTCCGAGAGACGGGTGGGGCCGATGGGGGCTTGCTTCGGGGAGGTCGGTTTGCTGGCAGTGCTTTTTGAAAGATTGGTACGTCGGGTTTCGTATACGATTTGAACGATGGGGAGACAGAAGGCACCCGTCTTTCCTGCGCCTGTTTCTGCGGCGACGGCTACATCTCCACCTCCGAGAATAAGAGGAATTGCTTCTGTCTGGACTGGGGTGGGAAGTTGCCAGTCGATATCCTGCAGAGCCTGGATTACCTCCGGCATTACGCCGAGTTCTTCGAAGGCGGACATGATTGCCGGTTGGTGAAAATGTTTAGGAGTTAAGCTCTCAGAGACAAGTCGGATTAGACGGCCGAATATGCCATTGGGAAGACGCTGATAGTTATCTTCTATCTCAGGGTTTTGGATGTGCAGATCTTCTTTCACCGTGTTCGAGTCGCCAGCGATGTCGACGTCACTGGGACTTTGGAAACAGGTTAAGGTGCATCATACTGTACATGTACTGGGGTCGTTAATAACGTTTCCTGATTGGCTAGATTATGAAGATTAAGAAGCATCCATTTGATTTATTTGAAATGTAACCATAGAGAGCGGAGAACCAAAACCTTCCTTAATAATGGCTTTAGCAGGGAGCTGGATGTACTGAACGATAGGGATGGGCGTTAGCGAATCGTCCCAATTCGCCCAAAGGTATGGCACATTGACGATTTCATTGCCGCGTATACAAAAGAACACGTTTGGCATGTGCAAGACGTCTCAGCATTGAAAGTTGGCTGTTACTGCTTATCGCAGCTTTGCCCAGGAGATTTAAGCGAACATGCAGTACTAACATCGGCTACGACTCCACCACACCTGTCATTTTCGATAGCCCTTTAGTGTCGACTACTGCTCAGAGGTACGAGGGAATTTTCCTCTTACAATACAGCATGGCACCAAGAAAGCGAAGGGGAAAGCATAAAGCAACCGATTTATCCCCAAAATCGCAGAGAACCGGCGATACCCTTCCCGCAATTACCTCGACTATCCCTTGCGACCCTATATATCCACCATCAGGTAATGGTACCGGCAACTCTTCCAAAGCCGTCAAGCCAGTCACGACAACCTTGTCTTCAAAAGCGCTATACAAGGACAGAATAAGCGTGATTGAAGATTTCCTCACACCACATGAGTCTGCAGCATGGATAGCGTACGCCGAGAAGGCCGGGTTTGAGGAGGCTACCCACCTAGCCACGGCCGACACAGCATTTCGGGACAACGGCCGCCTTGTTCTTATGAGTGACGTCACAGCTGGCCGAATATGGCAGCGGTTGCAGCCATTTGTACCGAAAGTCATAGGTGCCTTGACAGCATCTGGCTGCTATGACAAAATTAGACTTTATCGGTACGGGGAAGGTCAGCGGTTTGGCAAACATGTCGACGAGTCCGCTGCAACTGGTGTGGAGGGGGAGACTACTGCTGTTACTGTGCTCATCTACCTAAATGACGAAGATCTTGTAGGAGGGGAGACGGTCTTCTACAGGGGGAATTATGGAGACAGCGTAGCTGCAAGTTACAAACCTACGCAAGGGAGTCTTTTGTTCCATGGGTACGTTGATCGTGTGCGATTGTTTCTCCAATTCTTTCAGAACTTCCGACCTTCTGTTATTCGACTAATTTTAAGCGTTGTTTGATATTGGGGTAGTCTGCGACGCTAACATTGCCGCCTTCTTCATCCAATCTGCCTCGCTGACTCCTCCCAACCGCTTCAGCCACGGCCATCTGTGCCTGAACCATGAGGCTAGAGCGGTCGTGAAAGGTACCAAGTACGTCTTACGAACTGATGTAACATATAGAGCAGGTTGACGAGGATGGAGAACAACGAATTGGTCAGAGACAATCATACGTTGCAGCTCAAAATGTACATTGAATCTGTGGCATGCTTCACCTACGCATCGCCCTAAATTTACGCAGACATGGTCATTCCAATGCCGGCAACCTCCACTGAGGAGATGAGCTTACCTTCCTTGTGCAAATTTTGCGTCTCCTCATTCCCGCCAATGGGCTTGCCGCCAATGAACAGGTTCGGCGCCGTAGTTCGTCCCGTAGCACGTTCTAGCGCAGCAGTAACATCTCCGTAGTTCTCCATCTCACTGACGACATGTTCGGCGTAGGAAATATTCAGAGAAGCAAACAGCTCCTTCAGCGACGTGCAGTGAGGACAGTCCTTCTTTGTAAACAAGACAACGCTCTCAGCTGCGACCATATCAGTGACAAAGTCATCAGCAAGCTCGGCTGCTGCCGCGTCCTTAGAGATGTTGCCCTTGTGCAGCCCGCACTCCTTCTGGGTGGCCTCCTCCCACCACCAGCGCCCCTCGCGTTCGTGCTGGTTCGGAAGTACGGCACGTGTGCATGGTTCGCAGCCGATGGAAATGAAGCCCTGCGCGTGTAGGGCGTTGTAAGGAACCTCCATGGCACGGATCGTGGCCCACAGATCGGCGGAAGACACATTCGCCAGCGGGTTGTACTTTATCAACACGGAGTCGGCGGTGCCCTTGAAGGCCGGATCGGTCTGCACGATGGGGATGTTGGTTCGTGTACCAGGGCTCTGATCCTTCCTCTGACCCGTGATCCAGGCTGAGAGGGTGCTGAGTTTGCGACGTAATGGACGTACCTTTCGCACACGGCAGCATTCCTGATGGCCATCTTCGTAGAAAGAAAACATACCCTTGTCATTCACGAGATCCGTGACCTCCTCGCTGTCCGGGAATGTATACTCAATCTTGATCCCGTAATGCTTCTCCACTTCGGCATAGAGACGATATGTCTCCGGATGCAAACGACCAGTATCCAGTGCGAAGACGCGGTAGGGCAGCTTTGTCCGGGATGCATACTCGATGAGCACGACATCCTCTGCGCCCGAAAAGGCGATAGCAACAGTGCCAGGGAAGTTCTGCAGGGCATGGGTGATGATCTGCGTGGGCGTCTGCTGCAAGGGGGCGGAGAGCCATTCGTCAGCCAGCTTGTCAAAGTCGAGGGCGGCGCGGATGGGCGCGCGAGGGATGGGCGCGCGGACCAGCGGCACGCGGGACGCGCAGGGCGTGAAGGTGCTCGTGCGCAGCAGGGCGACGGAGGGGACGAAGCCGATCATGGCACTGCTGGACGGGCTGCCGACGGAGGATCGGTTGGGGGCGAGGCCTGGAAACCTAGCTGCGCTGCGCTGGTAGGCTACACTGGTGGAGATTGAGAGATTATGAGGGGAAGGCGGTTGGTAGGTTGGTACCGCTGCTACCGAGGGGTAGCAGGAGCAGACAGTGAAAGAACGGGAAGGTAGCTCTTAGTAACCTTTCGGTATTCTCGTAACGGCAGGGGAACAATCCCTTCCAAGTTTGTATTTTTATATTTCGGCAATAGAACGGTTGAATCTGAACGGTAGCCGTTGTGGATTGCCACCACAGCAATGACCGTTCCTTCGCTCCGTTCTTCCTTGCGCCACTTGAAAGCACCGCTGACGACGCGCCGCCCCACGCGCTGCCAGCAAATCAGAACACTAAAGTATGCACACCGCCGTCCCAAAGATCCTCGACTGCACTTGATCCCCGCTGAGCGCAGCCTCGCCCCGCTGAGCGTAGTCTCGCCCCGTGAGCCACCGCGACGAACCCTCTCCGTCCAACAAACAACCAGGCCCTCTCCTCTATATCCCTCCGCCGCCCCACCTCCATCAGCGCCCTCCTAACAGTCCCCTCCCCCCCGCCTGCCTCGCACCCCTCCTGCCGCCGCGCTCCGTGAAAACCACAGGTAGATGCGGCAGCGCCTGCCTCCCAGCCTTCAACATGGACAACCAGACCGTGGCCGCGCACTATAACGAACGCAAAGATGAGGGGCGGCGGGGCCGGAAAAGTAGCCGCATCTACCACATGCGCCAGTTCAACAATTGGCTCAAAAGCGTGCTCATCAACCTGCACACCAAGCCGGGCTACTCGGTGCTGGATCTCTGCTGCGGGAAGGGCGGCGACTTGCAAAAGTGGGTGGCGGCGAAATGTGTCGAGTATGTTGCCTGTGACACTGCAACCGTGTCTGTGAAGGTAGCCGCAGAGCGCTACAACGGCCTCACCAGGCCGCCCTTCCGGCCCGTTCTGCTGGTTGGCGATTGCTTCGCAATCCCCATCGGTAACTATCTGAACGAGCAGGTGCATTTTGACGTGGTCAGCTGTCAGTTTGCGATACATTACGCATTTGAATCGGAGGATCGTGTGCGCATGCTGCTCCGTAATGTGACGGAGCGTCTAAAACCGGGCGGCTTCTTTATTGGCACCACCGTGGATTCAAACGTGTTGGTTAGAAAGATCCGGGCGGTGCAGGGCCTGGAAATTTCGTCGGATATATACAGAGTGCGCTTTGATGAGCAGTTCATAAACAAGCGTTTTCAACGTGACAGCCCTTTCGGAATTCGCTACACTTTTACGCTGGACCAAAGCGTGGAAGACTGTCCAGAGTTTCTCGTTCACTTTCCGAGCTTTGAGAAATTGGCCAAAGAGTACGATCTTGAACTAATGCTGCTGTACAACTTTCACGACTTCTACACCGAATTTTCCTCTGAAAACCATCCGCAATTTAGGGATCTGCTCTTTTCTATGAATGTGCTCAACGACTCCGGCACCATAAGTGCTGACGAATGGGACGCCATATACCTTTACACGGCCTTTGCCTTTCGGAGAAAGGGCGACTCCAATATGGGCGTCCCCGCTGCCGAAGTACACGGACATGATTGGCCCCCGCTGCCTGACCAGGAAATAGTCCAGATGCAACCGGAAGCATAACCGTGCCGCTGTGCTGCCTGCGCACTTGCGTACCACGTCTAAACACACCCGTACAGCGCCACGCCAAGTACAAGAGCACCGCATCCATTCACAATTCTTTCTCGTGCAACACATCTTCATCATGGGTACATGCACAGTATCTAAATTCCTAGGTGTTTACAAAGAGAGATGACTCGGAACTAGGCGGAGCCATAAGTCGTGAGCTACACAGTACCACGGTCATCAACCCTTGAACGTTCTAAGTACAGCTTGGATACAATCCGCCGCGCCTTCCACGAGTGGGATTGCAGACCCAGAGTGCACCCATCCTCGCTTCGCAACGGGAATTGGTCAGCAAATGATGATATTAGTATCGGCGGTTGGGGGAGGGAAGC
>JAUBNZ010001552.1:0-11143 GCA_032355485.1 Bonnemaisonia californica | reverse complement strand
CTCCGGTCCTTACACCTAGGTGGTGGGATGCCAATGGCGCTTACACCTATAATGGTGTTTTGCACTTAGTGTAGTGTGAAACGAATTGGACGTGAATTGGGTCGGTGGGGCCTTGCTGTACTGCAAGGTACCCCACGTGTCAAGTTTTGACACTCATTCCGTACATCTAATTATTGATGGGAACGTAAACCACTGAGGTTTGAAATTTGATAAATAAACCAATAAGGTTTCGAATTTACCTAATGGTAATTGGGAGCGCGCAGCCAATGAGGGTTTTCCACCCGTTGGTTGCGGTTATCATTCGTACTACACCCACCACCTCTTCCGTCCCAACGCCTAGCACTGCTCGCCAATGAATATCCGGCCGCCTCCACGCGAGTTCCCACAACCATGGCGCCCTCAGAGGGGATCCTACGTCTCTGCACATCGCTGCCATTCTCCGCCGCGCAACTCTCACACCTCTTCATTTTTATCCACATCGAGAGTGATCCGTACCTGGACCACTAGCCGTAGCATTCGTCTTCGGAGGCCTCTCTACTAGAGGCAGTGGCGGGCGGGCTGTGAGCCTGCTCGGAATCGGGAAATTAAAAAAATAAAAGCCCAAATACGGGACCGTTCACAGTCTGTAAGTTTTCCGGACCGTGGGGTACCCGAAACCAAAATACGGAGGGGCGCTCACGGCTCGGATGGGGTTGCAATGTTGCAAGACTGGGACCACCCTGAATTTATATTCTCAAGAGAACGGACCGCTCGGACCCCGCTCGGCCGTGAAATTTGGTCCACCCAACATATGAAATGCTGTTATGGGCCCGGAATCACATTCAGCGTTACTAAAGTGAGCCCGTTGAGCTCGGAATAATAATAATTCGTGATCGTGATCGAAGACCATATGGTACCCGGTCCATTGCCAAGGAACAGCTTAGAAGTTAGCTTACTTAAATTAAATTGAAATGTACGTTTATATTAATGATAATTAAAATTAAAATTAAACATTAATATAAATGTATAATTAAATTACACAAATGGTGTATACATAGTATCCGTACAGAAAAAAATTGCTCTAAGAACCAAATAATACTTTCAATAGAGAGATTTCGGTACAATGAATTTCGTTATTTCTGCGCAATTCGACGGATCGAATTGCGCCGCTGAGCGTAATGAACAATAGAAATAAAACGAATTACGAGAACGGGAATATTGCATAAATGTGAGTATTAGAGTAGAAACAACCCGAAGCCGTGCGGGGTGTTTGGAGGTGGCTTCGGAGGAGTGAAGGTGTTTTGGAACTTACGTGTGTGTACGTTTGGCGCCAAGATCTACCCCTCCAATTTACCCTGTCTGGCGTACCGCCCTTCACGGTAGAAATTTTTATATTCGCAATATCAGCAGAATAGGGAACATTTCAGAACGATCTGGTCCACAAATCTCGTTATCTCCAGAAACCTGTCCTACAATACCTCGAAAGAGATTGACTTAACGAATTTCGTTATACTATAATCTCTCTAATGGTTCTCAAACTCAGGACAGACAAAATAGATAAAAAACGAGAGGTTATCATAAATGACAACTTGTCTCCTATTAAGAATACTGTGCACATTTTCAAAAAATCCGGTTTGAACGCACACTTACAGAACGGACTACTACAGGAGGTCTAAACGCGCTTTTCCACGACCTTCTCCGTGGTCGAACGCTTCCTGGAGTCCGATTCCCAGGTCTTGGAAGTTATCGAAGACTCGGACAACGCACCCGCCAAGGAAGCCCTAAGAAACATCCGCATCAATATTTCTACCAGTGGCGTGGTCTCCTTTCCTGACCTTGAGGCGGTGTACGTGGCTTTCAAACCCTTCTGCATCATGCAGACAGCGATGGAGTCCAGCGATAAACCCACACTCCATCCCGTGTTTCCTAGGCTGCAGAACTGTAAAAAGTTGCTGCAGCTAACGATCGACGTGGCAGCTACAGTTGTCCTTCCCTACACAAAATATAGTTTATTATGTAAGGTTGTAGGTTCTCTACAATGTAGGCAATTATGAGGGGTTATGTTAGCTTGTCTGGACGAGATCGATGTTCATCCCATGGGGGTTTCGGGATGCCTTCTACAGCCTCTTCTACGCAGTTTTTCTTGCGTATCAGACAGCAAAACGAGGGAGTGCTACCAGAAGAGGGGTCTAGGGGTGGTTCGTTCTATGATGGAAAGTGTTAGTGCGGAAGAAGGGGGTGATGGTTTCAATGCTGCCGCAGAGCAGGCCCTTGCGAGTCGGGCTGAGCGTAGGCTTAGTACTGGTGCGAAAGCTAGGATTGAATTCTCGCTAGAAGATGTGCTAGAATGCCCTTCATCTCTACATACTTCTAATTTTGATGAACTAGATATTTACCTGCGGGAAGAGCTTAGTTTTTGTTCCCCTGATTTGATGCACATTGACGACCTCGGTGTAGTGCGATGGTGGCTGTCTAGACGACAGCAATACCCCGCTCTCGCGCAGGTGGCTTTGAGACTCTACGCTACCCCTGTGTCCTCCTGCAGCAGTGAGCGTAACTTTTCTTCTGTCAACAGAATTGTGACCACTGACCGGAACAGGCTGTCCCCCGAGATTATTGATGACTTGGTTTTCTCCAGATCCGCTCTGAAATAAATAAGTAAATTTTTCATATTTCCTTGAACCGACGCCTCAGTAATAAATTTGACTTATTTCTTTGAACTTTTACTCGCGACACATTGCAACACTTGGCGGCTCACAATCTACACGTGGCGGTCCTCAATTTGCTGGAGAAGGCTCAGAGCTCACACCGCTCAGTTCTGTTTCTTAAATGAGCCCGCTCGGGCTCACTCCGAAACCCATACTTCGCTCAATGTGAGTGCTCAGGACCGTTTTAATAATAAATTTTATCGTTGGCGACCCGGCTCGAACCGAAAAGTTCCCCGTATTACTCGCTCATAACCCGCTCAATTGCAACTGGATCCAGGCCGGGCCTGGACTTCAACCGCCCGCCCTGACCTCTACTCTCTAGCCACCCTCGAGATGGCGATCTGCGGCGATATTAAAGCCTGTAGCTGCTATTGGAAGTCACTTGATGTTGCATAAGTACTGCTGGATACCACTGCTACATCCGACGAGTTACTCTCTTTACGTAGGTGATGTGGAGTATCAGTATGTGGTATGTGACTGGCTTTCAGGCTGTCCCTTCGAAACCTCTTCGGCTACAGTTTGCTTTGTACAGGAAACCATCTATTACAAGTGTTAATTAACGAGCAAGTGTAACCCTACCATATTTCGGCAATTCCTCTATAGAACACTACTACTACTACATGGAAAGGATTACAAATACACAAAATGTACAGGTATCATCAGCTTCTCAAAGGCTTCACAAAAACCACGCCACGACTGCGAACAGCTCGAATCACAACTTTCCATTACCATTCATCCCAAGATTTGAAAGAGGATGCGGGCTATCGTTTTCATCATCCTTTGCTGGAAGTCTGCTAGGCCTGGGTGGGGAGCTTACAACTAGATCTGCAATCACGTCAGATGACTGTCCAGCCATGTTCCCACCGACAGCTGCAATCTCGGCACCGGACAAAACTTCAGAGAACATCTGAAGCTTGGTCACCATACACCCGAGCTGCCTGCGCCACTGAACCGGGTCCAAACCTTCGGTAGCAAGGCTGTCATTCTGCGCATCTGCTTCTTGTAGAGCGCTTCTCATTACCAAGAATGCTGAACGCACCCTTGATTGCAATGAATCTTCATCGTGTGTACTCAGGGATAACTGCCTCTGAAGAGCGTCTCGGTCTTGGTTCAAATCCTGTTTCTGATGCTCACCGTTTCCGCTGCCAGAGGTACCGCGTACCACATCGTCAGATGGCCGTTCCTTAGGCAAAGAAGCCAGTTGACGCAAAAATGCAGCCGTAGAAGGACCAGTTTCGTCCACCAAGTCGCTGAGCAAAGAGGACTTGCTCAAGAGTTCAATCGGCTTTCCTATCTCTCCAATTAGCCCTTTGTCCATTACGATGATTCTATCATAACGCATCACAGTGTGCAAGCGATGTGCAACTGTTAAAATTGTGCAATGATGCATCTCATTGCGAAGTGTTTGCTGGAACTTTTCATCTGTCTCATTGGAAACGCTAGATGTAGCCTCGTCCAGAACGAGAACTTGACTATCTCGAAGCAATGCACGACCAAGACATAGCAGTTGTCGCTGCCCAACACTGAGGTTTGATCCGCCCTCGGCGATTTCAAAGTCCAAGCCGACTTTCGACCTCATAGTGTCCTGGAGTCCACAGGCGTTCAGTGAATTCTGAACACTAGAATCATCGTGTTCCTCAAACATGTCCAAATTCGATCGAATGGTACCGGAAAAACAGAACGGCTCTTGAGGGATTATCCCGAGGGATGATCTGAGGTCAAACAACTTCATCTTTGCAATGTCCTTTCCATCAATTTCAATCCGGCCCTTATCAAGCTCATATAATCGAAAGAGCGATTGGATAGCTGAACTCTTACCAGCACCAGTCCTACCCACAATTCCGACGTGCTCACCTGGCAAAATGGAAAAGGACACACCTTTCAATGCGGGTTCCAAGTCCTGCCGATACTTCATGCTGACCTCTTTGAATTCAATACAACCTTTCTTCGGCCAACGGCTGCGGCGCGGTTGGCTAGTTGTACTGAGCTGCTCAGCTTTGTCCTGAGAAATTAAGCCTCTTGACACACTTTTTTCAACTGTCTTATATGAGCTGCTCTGATTCCGCAGACAAGCTTCTATCCCTCCAACCTCCTCTTGAGGGAACGGAGGGTCAGAGTACTCGGACAAACGCTCCATTGCACTCATCTGCGATTCTGTCTCTGTAAACTGCCTGACACTCCATGTCATCGAACCTAGTATCTGCATGGCGTAAGAAAGGACAAGGCCGTTCATGCTAGATGATAGTCTTCCGGGTGAAAGCACAGCCAGTGTGGTTGCTCCAAAAATCAGTGACGTCCCCAATGCCTCTAGCCTGACAGCCAACCATCTGTTTGCACTGACTGAAGCAAATGAGGCTTTGTTCAATTGGTCCGTATATGTGCTGTTCACATGCGTAGATCTCGGAATGTCTCCGTATGCTCGAATTGTCACTACCCCATCAAGCGTTTCCACAAAGTGTGAGTACAATGGACTGCGAGCTACGGCCTCAAGACGTCGGAGATCAACACTCGATTTGCGATAGAATTCTTGTACATACAGGCATATAACAGCAATCGGGACCATGACTATGATGAACTCTGGGGTAGCCCATAAAATAATTCCGAGAGTGAACATTAGTCCTAGGAAAAGGCGTGTCAGTGATAGTATAGTCGATCCCAAAACTGAATCCAACTTGTCCAAGTCAGAGTTGAATCTGTTTACAAGACGTCCTTCGGGAGTACTGTTGAAGAAAGAGCTGGGTGCACCGAAGACGGATAGTAGCAGTCGCTCGTGAAGAAGGACAGATGCTCGAATTGAACCAAACGTCATTGATAAAGACGCTCCAGCGAGTACCAGAACGGATGAAAGTCCGATACATAGGAGAACAAGGAGACGGTATGTTACACGACTATCGCTCTCTCCCAGAACACTTTCTTCGCTCCAGGCACTTAGCCAGACATTGACAGTGAGGTTGGCCATCTGAGTCAAAAACGCGAACGCTACCATTGGCACAAACCATTGAAATAAGCCCATCGCCTTGAAGTAGTTTAAGTAATGTTTCATCTCCACTCGGCCTTTGCTCTTCCCTTCCTTATGAGTCAACTTACCAGCCTCAATGGCACCATAGTTGATGACAGTGCCATTGACAAGCTTCGAATTTGCCCCAGCTTTAGCCGAAAGATCCTTCCCCAGCACATTCCCTGGCACCACAGAGTTATCAGGCGACATATCATTTTTCTCGATGCAATCCTCGTCCTCTAGAGAGTGCACCCCCTTCGTAGATACAAAAATTTCGTCATCAGAACTGTGCGGGACTTCTCCAACGCCCAGCTCCCCAGATGCTTCAACAAGCTTTGAGAATTCTGACTCTGCATTGGCAAGCAGCTCGCTCTTGTTGCCCGCTTCCACGACTGTGCCATTCCGAACTACGACAATCATGTCTACGTCAGGAGAAACTGCAAAATGTATCTGGTTCGTGGTGAGCAATCGCGTCCTCCCTCGAAGTTCATCAACGATGCAATCGTTGAACAAGGCTTTCCCTACGTGCGCGTCGACAGCAGACAGGGGATCGTCCAGGATGCAAATGTCAGAGCGGGAATATACGGCCCGTGCCAGAGAAATTCGGGCGCGTTGGCCTCCTGACAAATTAACTCCACGGGCCCCGATTTCTGTCATGTCTTTCGCGGGGAATATTTCGAAGTCTGGCAGGAGACAGCACACCTTGATTGCCTTCCTGTACAGCGCCTCATCAAAAGGCTTGCCGAAGAGGATGTTCTCGCGGATTGAAGCGTTCTGGATGAACGGAACTTGATCGCAGAATGAAATGCTCTTTCCGTTTCGCACCCCAGCCTTACCAGAAATAATCGGCGCCTCCCCGAGCATGCCAGACAGCAGAGATGATTTCCCAGCTCCTGTAGGGCCCACAACTACTACCAGGCTGCCACGTTTTACCTGGAAAGAGACAGCAGAAAGAGTAGGGTCAAAGGCGGATATGGAGGGGTCCCATGTAAATGCAGCGTTTTGCGCCATGAGGTCTATGTCATTCACTTCAAGAAAATTCTGATCGAGTGCGTGTTCGCTTTCATTAACAGGCGTCAACTCCTCAGCAGAAAGAAATTTTTGCAAGCGGCTCAACGAGGCAGCAGCTCTGGCAGCATTGATAAGGGTCATTGGGAAGATAAGTAGAGGAGGTCTCAGGACATTGAATAGCGCAATGGCCGGGAAGACGATGGCGGCATTGAGAACGTGGCCTGTCAGAGCGTACGATGAAAATACCATGACGGTGAGAATCGTTGGGAGGCCTGAGAAAATGACAGAGCTCCCGACCTGTATGAGGAACATTCGACGAAGGTAATCTAGTTCAACAGCACGCGCGTTCAAAATGCGACGGACAAAGGAAAGCTCCCACGCGTACAGCTTGACGAGTTTGATGCCCTTGATGGCCTCCGAAACGTTCTTGACGCGTTCGTCGGTCTTAGAACTTGCAATTTCGCGCAGCGCTTTCGCCTTGTCCACAAAATAAGCCTGCAGTGGTGTGGTTGCCACAATGAGCATAACGCCGGCCATGGTGGAGACCCAGCCAAGGAGATTGACGAGCAGGAAGAGCGCGATAGATATCTGCTCGAGGGACGACCAGAGCATGTGGATGTAGAGCACGACATCTGCCACGGTACGGGCATCGGTGGACATTAGGTTTTGAATCTGCCCGGATGTGTAGACCGAGCGGCTCTCCGGGGACAGACGACAGGCCTTCGCGAATACCGCCTGAACGAGCGATCCACGGAGCAAGACTTGCACTGTGGAATTGACGTTGAAGTATTGATTGAAAAACATGGATTGGCAGACGTAGCTTACAAGTAGAGCGCATGCGAGAAGGAAGCCGCGCAGCTTTTTCTCGTCAGCGGAATCTTCCTGAAGATGGAGAATAATCAGTCGAAGGACAACAGGTGAGACAAAGACGCAGATGTCATTGAAGATCTTGAGCAGCCCACCGAGCAAAAGTCTCAAACCAAAGGCTTTGAACAACGTCAGGATCAAACTGGGAGAATGAGAGGGATCGGCGGTGTGACGGGAAAGTTCCTGACGCCAGAGCGGATCAAACCTGTCACGACCGGCGGCCGTGCAGCTGAGATGCAACGCGAGTGGTGGGATATCGTCCTGTTCTAGAGACTGGACACGGCCAAGGGCAACAGTGGGGGTCATCCAATGGAACGAGAGCAGGGAGGCGGCTGAGGAATTCCACGGTGCCGGGGGGATGGGACGCTCGGGATGCTCGGTGCCCGTGAGCGAAAACGTATCGAGCAGCAGCCTGCGCACAGGATGCTGCTCGGGATGCATGCGCGCATGGCGCCGGAATGCGGCGAGCGACGTTAGCGCCAGTAGAGATGCAAGGGCAATATAAGCCGGTGCAAGGCGCGGAAGCGCGCGCGCCAGGAGGAGCGATGTACCCAGGGAATACACAGCAACATCCGGGCGATGGAGGAGCGAGAGCGCCTGCGGCGACGAGTGGCGCAGCGCGACCAGAGCTGCCAGCAGAGTCGCCAGATGCAGCAGAAGCGCTATGGGCAGCGGGATCATGAACAGCGCCGGCAGCAGTGCCAAAAATGGGAGTGGGAGCAGTGCCAAGTGCTGCATACGCGACGGCAGCATTGGGCTGGTTATCAACAGGTGCGCGAGGAACCATAGCGCCGACACGCCAGATACGGGGACGAGCGGCGTCATGACAGGCTGACGGCGAGAGCAGATCTACGAAGGGCCAGCCGATGAACGACGAGTCAAAAGCAATGGGTCGATGGAGCGGGAAAGGGCCAGCGACATGGATTTATGGGCAGAGGTTGGGATGCGAATGAGTTGCCCTGCGACGGTCGGTGACCATGACGCGCATTGCGGTTGGTCAACCAAAGGTTCAGCTGAGGCCATACGGGAACGTCACGCTGATTCGTGACGTGTATTGCACCGTGCTGGGAAATGCGGTCATGGAGGACCGTCTGAGGGGTATCTAAAATTATGTATCACAAGTACCCTTCGTACTTACCCTTCGGTTCTTGCTACAATGACGTACAACCAGTTTCATGTGCTTGTAACGGACTAGGGCAACTTTTGAACTTTGGCACAAGTATTTCTACAAACTGAAGTAAAAAATGGAGGGGGGTGACATATTAAAAGGTGATCAGCAAACTCAAAAACCACGAGGGAATCGAAGGTGGCGAGAGGAGTGTGCCAAAGTAGCCTATTCAAAATATTTCCGTCCAAAATAACGCTGAAGTAATTGTAAATTTTGATGAATAGGCAGGCTACTTTGACACACTCTACTCGCCGCCTTCGGTTCCCTCATAGTTTTTGACTTCGCTGATCAAGTTAGTTGGTGTCACACCCCCGCCTTATTTAACTTAAAAACATGATGTACCAACAACCCGAACCTGCCCTAATTGAGGTAACTGGTTGTACAGTGCTGACAGAAACTATAAGTGTACCAAGGGAAGAAGCAGCTATCCCAGAAATGTTTTCGCCAGTCGGTAGGGGCTCAAGAAGCTTTCTCTGTGTGCCAAAAAGATCTGGAAGAAATTGAACCGTTCGGCGAGGGGCTCGGGAAACTGATTTTAGTGGGGTTAATAACTATTACCTCGGACCATCCTAAGATCCCACGAGCCCTATAGAGATAGTATTACCCACTTATAGTCTGCAAACCTACCGTATAATGTCTCTACGCATTTCTCTTTCCATATTTGTTTAGTTTTGGGTTCTTGTCCTCTAATCACGACGTTTTACTCCTAATCATTTTTTGTAAAGCACTAGATTGAGTTATTTTAGCTACCAGGGAACGTTTTGGAAACAGTTGAGGTAACCTTGAACACTAGAGAGAACCCACAACAGTCGGTTAAAATTCTTTATTATTACTAAATGCTGAACTAATGATAGAAAATGTCGTGAAGATGGCGATGAAGGACCCCGTCGAGATGCGGGAACCCTTCCATGTACGTCGTTGGAGCAGCTCACAATGCACATATTGTCTCATGGGTTTCAGGGCAGACACCTGTTTGGAGAAAAAAATCAGCACTGCATCCGGTGCTGGCATTTAGTTGTCAGCACTGGTTAGGGTGCTAACATGAAGCCGTGAGACGAAGCTTTGAGACAAGCAGGTTGTCTCACACATGTCACATGGCTAAGAGAATCATACGAACATGCTTCATGTGCGTATGATTCTCTTAGCCCCCTGGCTAGATGCGTAAAGTTTTAGTAATGAGGGGAAAAGCAATAGTAACATTGTTGTTAAATCAACGGTAAATCATCATTTTGTCTCATCATGGCATGATGAGGCGGATATGTAGCATTGGATGTGCAAGAGACGTGACAGAGGCGTGAAGGAGGCGTAGGAATGTTTGAACATAAAGGCTTGGGCCCGTGATGTGAGTGCGCTTGGACGCCGTTGGCACCCTTCTGTTTGCTTTACATAATACTTTACTGTATATGGCAAGCTGGTTGGCCAGCGCCGATTTGTACGCTGCCATACAGCGACTCAACTTGCTCCGAGTGTCTTGTATGATGCAGGTGTACCACAGCCTCCAAATTAAAGGTCGAGCTGTTTGATCTATAATTGATCTCTCGATTATCGATTATATTGAATATTATTGCGATTCGCAATTTGTTCAAATTTTCTTCAACGCCGCTTGGTCCGTACCATATATAGTTAGGCCGAAGGATTGGGGCCCAGCCTTGAGATAGCTATTTTCAAATTACTTTTGTTTCCTACCCAGACAATGCCTGTGCTTTATAAATTTTAAACTGTAGTTTCCCGCAACCCCCTGGGGGTTGCGGGAAACTACGGTTTTTGATATCTGTAAGGCAGCACGAAGGTATGATACGGAGGAATTCAATTTATTACACCATCCTATTGTGAAAAGCGAGTACATAAGCAGAAGCATCGCAGTCCCTTTAAAGTACCACAGTGTATTTCTTACTTCAAAAGCGACAATTCAGATGAGGGTTGCTCTTGAGAATGCTACACGTGTACTGTACTACAATGTGCAGCTTACAAAGCCCACTCATGACTGTTCTCTACATAATAACGACTGTCCAATGTATCTGTCCACCTGAACACGTATATTTCAAATTTATATTAATATAATAATTTTCTAGACCAATACATTTTTTCAGCAGCAGCAGCAGCAGCAGCAGCAGCAAAGCTCAAAATGTATTGGCTGCTTACATTAGTTTAATCCCAGTGACTACTAATTGTAATTTATTGTTTTTACCGCACCCATTTCTAGCCCAGTTTGTAGATAAAATTGTTAAATTATTTACACGTGTGTTATCATAAACTACGGTGCATCTCAAAGCCCCAGGCCACCCGGCATTTCTATAGTAACCTAGGTAACCGGGCTAACTAGCGATATTGGTCGATATCCGATGGATAGCCGCAGTTACCATGACCACCATGAAATGTTTTTTGGATGTAGTACGAGGATGTGGCTGGGGG
>JAUBNZ010001551.1:0-11145 GCA_032355485.1 Bonnemaisonia californica | reverse complement strand
CCTGGGAACCAGTACGAGGTGCGGAACGAGGGACAACCAGGGAAAGGCGCACGTTCATCAGTATCGTTCCCGTCAGTGGAAGGGGAAGAACCCCCATCATTAGAAAGGGGTGGGGCAGGCGCACCATTAGCGCCCACGCCGGCTCCAAAATAACCCCCTCTCCCAGAGGAAAACCCAGAGTGTCTACGGATAGACCCGCAGGAACCTCCCCAGTTCTGGGGAGGAGCGTTATTTGGACGCGGCCTGAGTGCCCGATCACGCGAAGTGGCCTCGGGAACGGAATCCAGCACCAACTTGGTGCCGTCTTAGATACTCTTATTGCGTCCCGGATTAGGGATGCTATTCTCACCGTCGCTCATGGAGAGCCGGATAGTTGCCACAACGTCCGCCCACAACACAGATCTCGACCTTCCAACTACGAGGTCGGGCTGCAAGTCCGATAAGCCCTCGAATAGTTCGACAATTGTGCACCCGCAGGCCATGATACGACGAATACCTCGTTGGTAGCAGCAGCCTGATGATACAAGGCAACGGCAGCCCACAACAGGCGCTCAAATCGCACGAGTGCCCAGAAGCAATTCCGCACAGCGGGAGAAACTCCTGGATGGGAGCGAGATCTACCGATGTAGTGCAGGGCCGGCGATTCAGGGGGAACTGCGCACTAAACAAGGCGAATCGAAGTCCTCACGTTGGGCATCAAACAGCTGACTGCTGGAAATCTCCAAATAATCCGCCTCCCTCTCATCCCTGAGGAAGATTTGATCCGTCCGGACATCGGTGGGGATACTGAACCTCCTTAGTAGATTAAGGCCTTGGATCATTCTAAACCAGCATCGTTTCCCATCGGTGAACACATCTCTGTATACTGAGGGCAACTACTTAAACACATAGCGGTGGATGGAAAGAATCTCATCCTCAAATCCAAAAAGGAACGACCAAGTATATGGTCGAATTCGCCAATCTTTCACCAACGTCTCGTACCCAAGCAAGGGTACCGCCTCTACTTTGACGACATCAAAGGAGTCTTGGCGAAATGCAGAGGGAAGCAGGAGCCGATCCGTAGGGTGGCTCACGTACGGTGATGCATTACCATGCGGAATCTACAAAGCACCTTCCTGCCCATGCGAGAGCAAGCTCCGAGGAGTATCATCGGAACTCACCGCAGGACTCCGAGGAATATCACCAGTCTCTTCCACAGGACTTCAAGGAGCGTCCGCCCGCCTATCAAAGGGTGGGGATGTCCCCTTCTCCCAATTGGAAGTTGGGTCGGACTGCTTTGGATTCGTCAACTCCATGGCGTCGGGGGGTACGGAGTGGGCCCGGTTGTCTCAGGGATCTTGCGAGTTACCTCCAAAACAGGAGCAGGGGTCGGGCCCAGGTGAGAGAACGATATCCGCATTGAGCGTTTCATCCCTCGTAAGCCGACGATTGTTAGCAGGGCCTAAGCCACCAGAAGCTGCGGGCTCCCCATCGGATAAGATGATACTCGTGGGGGATTCAGGTTGGCGCAATCCACTCGAGGAGGAAGGTTCGGCACTTCCCGCAGTCACAGGGGCCTTATGGCGTGGGGGGTCCCTTCGGGTCCAGAAGGACGGTCAGCGGGCGGAACCTTTGTTGGTTCAGGAGTCGATGTAGACACTGCGAGCAGACGAATGCGCATCCGAGGCGCCGTAGTATGGGGTGGGTTAACCATATCGACACCTACGTTGGAGGAAAAAGTAAGCCCAATGCGAGGGTAGAGGAAGTCTCAGGAGAGAGACAGTGGAAAATTAAGTACAAACTCCTGAGGGAGCGGAGTGACCTGGAATAGGACGCCGGCAAATCCAAACGAATAGATGGCATTTCATAGGGCTGTCAAGTCCCAAGATAGAGACGGGCGGAACCGCCGGACGTTAGGGCAAGCCTCAGAGGAGAGATGAGGTCAGATGATAGAGTGGGAGCGAGAGAGTCGACACCTGGAGAGGTGATTCAGACCCCGTCTATCGACGAATTGGCCGGCCACAATAATTATACTACTTCAACCTCAGTTGGGTATATGTCCACGGGGCGCTACAACCTTAGAAAGGGGAGCTCTTGTACGAATGCTAATTCCAAGAATCGTGTGCGGGCCCAATTAGCAAAACATTCACAATTAACACCCTCCTCTAAACTCCACAACATCCAATGGTTGCAGTATTACCCTCCAATGGGTAAAGCGGTTGCATTATTACCCTCCAATGGGTAGAACGGTTGTCAAGAACCTACGCGTGGAGCATCGCTGACACAGTACGCACCTGTTCGCAGCGTATGGAACCAGTGCAGGACCGGACCATACAGTTTCATGAGCCAATTACACACCACTACCCAGGTTTAAGCCAAGTGACCCGGCGTCCTATCAGGGCTTGCCAGTTATCCCCATCCTTCCACTGTTAGGAAGTTCCCGGAGCGAAGGCTTCCCCACGGCTGACAATGCAGCTCCGGAATATGGATCTTCCCGAAATGGTACTGGTGGGAATATTCTTCAATATTAGTTATATGTAATTTGATCATTACAGCTACGAATGACTAAATGAGGGCACTCTGATTGGCAGAGTGGGCCCTGAGAGGGCGCGTCGATCATCGATAGTCACCGACGAAGACCCTGCACTCTCCCCTTTTCGAAAAACGAGAGTCCCTTGGACGCCCTCCAGATTGAGGCAGCACCTAGCGCAGCGCTTCGCGTTTTCCCACTCTAGGGACGAAACGCACGTCTAGAGCTACTGGATCTACATTGCCCTCCCGAACCGAAACCCCTCTAAAGTGAGGTATCCCCTAGCCTTCCGGTCCTGCACCAATACAGGTGATACCTGTAGCCCTCGGAACCCGTCGGGCTAGACGGACCATTGACTGACCTCTCCAGGTCACAGGATCCTGCTCCTTGGAGAGACTGTGCCTGCGACTACCTCTGGTACACTCCCAACCCAGGGATGCCCCGAGCAAGGGTTACCTCCGCGGCTATAGTTCTTGCGACCATCCCTTTGCCCGCAAACCACACTCTAGGGGCTCTCTCTGCGCTGTGGTCGGCGGGGATCCCCGCGAGGACGACGTTGGGCGCGAAGGTTTGAACCCTAAAGTCGACGTACTGTCGGCCGAAGTTGGACCGCCCCCTCGTAAGAGGTGTCGGTCGTCTGTTACCTCCCGGCCGACTTGATGTCATTCTCCTGTCCCTCCCGTTGAGTTGCACGGGATCGATATGGCGACGGTGCTGGAGGTGAGGGTACGGACGCGAATTCAGGAACGTCAGTCACAGCCATTTACCCTGCGTTGCAGGGGGGAGCGGAATGGTTCGGGTAGACGTCGGACCCGCCCTGATAGAGTCGTAATATAACCTTGTATGCCTTATGGCCCCTTGTCTTTGTGTCGCCCGCCTCAACTGGGGACTTTACCACTTCAACAGCTGCGCGGGGTGCCCGGGTATGGCTTCGCAGAGTGTTCGCTTTGGGGGCAGGTGCCCGGGGCTTTTAAGTCGCGGCCGTTTAGCTGGTGCCCCCACTTTCCCGGGGAATGATTTCCATCAACGCCCCTTAGCCGGGGGCAACCCAAACGTGTGGTCGCGAATGGGGACGGTTGGCTGACATGGGCGTGTGGCGAGTCGTGGCCGGGAAGCGATGCCTGTTGCTACGGGTCCTGCTTGTTGGTGCTTTTTGGTGCGTCGATGTGCCCCAATTGTGAATCGCCTCGAGCGGGCGCCTACCCATCCCAATCTTGATGAGACCGGCCTCTCGTTAGCGGAGAGGAGTTTCGTCCGGTGTCGGACTGTCTTGGCAGGGCGCGTTGGTATTCGCCAAGATCGACGTGCCGGGAACGGGCGCGCGCCCTGGCCGTGAATCCGATATCACTGGTTCGCGCAATAACGCCTAAGGGTACCGTCCGGCGTTCCCGCCCGCCTTAGTGAGTTACGGCGGATGTCGTCCAGTGCGATTCGCTTCGAGGGGCCGCATATCTTGGCAGCGGTGCCGGCGAGTATGGTTTCGCCGCCTTTTAGTGTCGTGTAATGATGCCTCGATTTGCACCAAAGTCAAGTCGCCTTGAGCGGGTACGTGCCTTCGCATCGTTTTCGAGAATGCGAGCCCTCGCGGTAACGCTTATGTATTTCGTCCGGCGTGCCGTACCTCGTTTGCGCTGTCCCCTATTTGTGGCCAGTTCGAGTCGCCTCGAGCGAGCAAAGGCCCTGGTAGCGGTACTACCGAGTATGGTGGCGTTGCATGCCGGTGATGGGTGGTGAGGCAGCGTGCTTCGAGATGCACTAATTTCGATATGCCTCGAGCAGGTGCGTACCTTGCCCGCGCTGCCTATAAATCCAACCTCGCGTTAGCGAATATCTGTCGCCTCGAAAGTTCCGGACCAGGCGCATACGCTCTCACCTCGTGTACACTTTTGTGTGCACCACACTTGAAATCGTTCTCACGAGCAGAACTCAAATAATGGCGGCAGAAAAGCCAATTTCATCCAGCAATGTACGCAGGGTGTCTAGGTCTCACTCCGCTGATAGCATGCTCACGAGTCGCCCCGGTGTGACCTAGCTGCCCTCGCAGCCTCAGTATGGCGCTCCAGAGATAGATCCCCACATTTACGTTGGTGGGGGTTACTGCAGTACCCAGATATACCCGGCTGGGGCTACTGGGCCCATGCCGTGATAAACTCAGGGGTGTAGTACAAATGCTTAATCAAACCTGCAGTGGCAGAGCATCAATGGCTGTGCGCTCATAATCACCGTTACGAAAATTCGGAACCTTAGTGGTTCGTTTAATCAAATTTAAAACCTCAGTGGTTTGCAATTCCATCTACAATTAGATATACGGGATGGCTGCCAAACCTGAGACGTGGGGTTCCTTGCCGTACAGCAAGGCCACATCGACCCAATTCACGTCCAATTCGTTGTCACACTGCACTAAGTGCAAAACACCATTATAGGTGTAAGCGCCATTGGCATCACACCACATAGTGGCAAGGACAGGCGTAAACCCCAGGCTACTCCGCCCCTTCCCCTGGAATAAGATACACCAAGTGGCAGCTGTCCTTAAGGGTGGCGGGGTCAACCACCAGATATGGATATGTGGCCATAAAGGTGCGCGTTAGAAGTATCTTAAATATTGGATATATTTACGTAGATCAGCTACGACTACGTCTAAATAAATAAGGGATCTTTGAATAGCAGAGCGATCCTTGAGAGGTACGGACAAGTACCCTCAACTTGCCTTTTTCTAAAAGCGCTGCTATCTTTTAGCAAAACCTCCAGTGGAGGAAGCTGCTCGCACATCGCTCCACCTCCTCCAACTCTAAGGAAAGAACAGACTGTGTTAGCCTGTAGGCTCTACAGTGCTCGTCTGGTGCTCCGGTCCTCTAAAGTGAGGTGGTCACCAACCTTGTTGGTTGTTCCTGATTCCAGGGAGATCCCTCCAAGCCCTCCAAACTCGTCGGGTCAGACGGTAAATTCTCTAGAACACCATAGGTCTCCAGCTTCTCCTTTCTGGAGAGGCAGTTCCAGCTCCTTCGTCGCGTTCGCTCCTACGCCAGGGACGCAACGGCTTAGGTTAGCCACGCAGCACTATATATCGTGACTACCTTATCCACCAGACCCCATTACCAGGGGCTCTCTCTGCTTGAGAGTCTTACAATCCCGCTAGAATTTACCCTCCTCACTGTTGGAGAGGATTCCGCGGACATTCCACCACTCTAGGTCTACTGGATTGATTCGCCAGTTAGATGACCACTTGCTGTTTCAACTCAGCTCTCCGCATAAGTTGCGAGGTCTCGTCCAACACAGAGCGTGGGATACCTGGTCTCTCGACCACCGAGTGTTCCTCCGTCTCACAAGCTAGATGAGACTCCATCTGGAGGAGTCGCTCTCTCACCCCCACCGTCTACTGGAAGACTAGAGAAGCTTTCAGCAGCACGTGACCTCCCGAACGTGCTGTGCACTACATTGGTCACCCAACCTAGAACTCTAGCTCTCTATATTGAGACGAATGTACCACCTATGATGGGGAGCAATCGACAACGAATCACTGATGCATCTGCCTCCGCTGGAGTTGATTAATTTACTCCAGTAGTGGAGTTGCCGGTCCCAAGTATCAATCCCCAGGATCGAGAGGGGAGCGACATAGAAAACGTTCTTGGTGAACTCCTGGCGTCCACTACAAAGGACGTGGACGAGCGCATGAAGGCTTTCGAGCAAGCCCAAGCCCAAGAATCCCACTGCCAACTTATGTTTGAAGACCTTAAAATAGAGGTAGCCAATGAGGCACAGGCAGCGTTTCAGCGCGATGCCTGGGAAGAATTGCGTGGCGATATAACCAGGAAGTTAGATGCCTTCACGTTAATGGTCCATAACCTAAAGTCCCAGGCTTCATCAACAAATCAGCGTCTCGGTACGCTAGCCGACAACTTAGCGAATGTTTGAGTAGCATTAACCCACCAAGAAATGTGAAACCTGACGAACTCGAGTCGTCCTTACGGCAGATGCCACAGCAATTCACATCCTTAGTTGAGTCAACCACCAATGGTTCCCATTCTGAACCCCCTCCTCTTTTGGAGGGGGATAATACCGAAAGTGCAACGATCTACTCGCCTCAATCAAAAGGAGATGAATAAGGCGGGGAGGTACATGGATTGGTACCCCTCACAACGATGGAGCCCCCCTTTGGAAAGGTTCTATCCTATCGTGCACACAGTCTCGTTGACGTGCGAAGCACGCTCCAACAAGGAGAATTAAAAGGAGTAGGCAAGTTATTAGCAAAGATACGCAGCTACACAAAGCCCTTTATGGACTTCGACGGAAGAGATCCGATCTACACCATTTGCTTTCTCTCCGAGTTCAAAGATGCCGCTGACGCCATGGGCGTCAGCGAAGCGGAAACAGTCAAGCTGGTTCTGTGGTTCCACAAAGGAGAGGCGAATTCATACCTTGCTGATATTCGGAAGAGAGGATGGCTTCTCGTCAGGGAAAAGCGGGACCTCGATTGGCCTCATACAGACCATGCCCTCCTTACCCGTTATGCTACGTACGAAGACCTCTCATCTGCTTATGGTGAAGTCACAAGGATCTAACCAAAACCAACGGAGGATGAGTCTACCTTCGAGGATCGTCTCCAAGGCTTGGCACTCCGGTGTGCAAACGTGTTCACTGAACGCGACTAGGCCAATTATTATATCAAGGGAATCCAAAAAGGAATGCGGGCAACTGTTAGTGTGAGCTTGTTCAGATCCGAGTAGAAGGACTTCGTCGTGGTGAAGAGCATTGCGCAGGCCCATGGAGATGCGTTCCTTGTCGCCAGAGACGAAGATGGGCCCAAGACGTTCCCAAAAAGGGAACTCGCAGGCAAGGAAAAAGCGATGCTGATGTCAAGACCCCATGACCAGGGGTGCTGGTCAGACAAATATTCGGATATCACGGCTTCGGACCCGCATTGGGAACCCACGAGTAGGGGTCTCTTGCTCAACGGGACCCCACCTGACGTTGGTGGCACACCCTCAGTGGGTAGTGGAAGCTCTACCCAAGAGACGTCGGATGCTACGGCAGCCGAGCCGATCCTCACGCTGTCCCCAGAACAGGAGCCCTTGGGCGGAACAATGTTTCCGACACGTCCGGTCACTGGGACGTGTCTCAGGTGCCGCAAGGAGGAGCACTGGTTATATAACTGTCCGTATTTACCCTCTACAGTGAGTTTTTTCTTCTCGTAAATGAATTATTTGTACCCGCAGAAAGCAGAGCAGTTCCTGTATCGCCAACAGAGGCGCTTGTCGTAAAAACACTCCAAGAGAAAGACCCCAGCGGGGTGGTTTCGGGAGGAACGGAAGAGGCGGTGGTGTATGAAGGGTATTAAAGAGACCGGAGGCGGAAACACCCACCAGTAAGGTGGTTAGTTTCGTGGCAGATCCGAAAGAGCCCCAGCAAGAGCAGGAAAGCGACCCCCATTGTAGGGAGGAGACGGCCAGCTTGGTGGCCGTTGAGGGAGATTGCATATCTTCCTATTACAACTCATCGTCCGGAAACTGACAAAGGGGAATGCAGCGATGCCACTATCCCAAGACTTGTCCAGTCAAGAAAACTTAGTTACCCTCAACAAAGAGGCACCTCGTCTCGAAGAGGGAGGGAATTTCATCTCTACCGCTGAGACTGTAGACTTTAGCCAACTTTCGAAGGTTTCCAAGTCATTAAACGCCAGTGGAGTAGGGAAGTCCCAAAGGAAGGTCGTATGTGTACTGAAAGACACCTATTACTCCTTCATCGGATCCCTCTGCATGTAAAGCAAAGACATGAAGCCACTTCGTTTAGTGGTGGACACAGGTTTTGGTCCTGCGGTCATCAACTCTTCCGAGCTACCGCCTGATTTGCGAGGGTAAAAGGTTCCTCTCTTTGGGGATCCGAGGTTAGCGGACGCGAATATTAAAGCTCCCCTCATCACATATATGGTTATGTTAAGAGTAAGGTTGGGAATTATAACCGTTCGTTTTCGATTCTTTGTAGCCCACAACTTTACTGTCCTGGAAAGTCTTGGTGCAGGTTACCTTAATCGCTATGTTCGAAGAATCTATCCATTGGATCAGATCATTGAGGTCAGCGACGGAAGTACCGTAGCGATCCTGTCCACTCATACCCCCAATGAAGGGAAGGGACAGGCCCGCGTCGAGCGAGAAAACACACGACCTTCCGAACATCGGAATAGATTTATAATTGAGGTTGTCCCTCGGTACACGTGATACGCTTTTTCAAAGGCGTGACAATACCTGCTAACGTGTAGAGCATCGTTCCTGTCGCTAGTGACGGGGGAGGCTTGTGTTACCTCGAGCCCAAGATCCATCTTTGTGACTGGCATATTGTACGACTCTCCAATGGCGTAAGCGCAATTATTCCACTTAAGGAAATCACAATAATCGTGGCGAACTTCGGCACCAAGGCGTGCCATCTATCAAAAGGTACGATCGTCGGGTACGTGCAGTGCAGCCCGCTTGCAGTCCTATAACCCTTCGATCCGACATGCTGCGTCCAACCAAGAGGGAGGCCGGTCGAAAGCTCTAGGAGGAGTTCCGCGCACAGTCCGCGAGCTGAAGAAGAGCGGCCCAATTGGTCGTGCCGACCCAAGAAGGGGAAACTCCACAAGAGGAGCAAAGAACCATGGGGGCAGCAACGACCCCAGTACAGGAAGGACCTCAACTCACTAGCCCTGTTCCCGCAGAACCAAGAGAAGAAACAACCAATATAGGTTGGAAAGAGACGCTAAACATAGAGCACTTGGAAGAATACATGAGGACGGAAGTCGTATCCATGTCGGAAAAACATGAAGAAAAGTCGGATGGGTCCCTCGGAGACATCCAATTCACTTCCCACCGCATAGAGACAAACCCAAGTAAGGGTCCGTGTCGACAAATCTCCTATCGGATGGAGTCGCTCCGCAGACAAGAGGCAGCAGAGGAGATCCACTCCATGTTGGACAAAGATGTCATGGAGCCAGCAACAAGCGAGTGGGCAAGTCCCATAGTCCTAGTACCCAAACACGATGGACAGTTGCGGTTCTGTATCGACTACCCCAAGTTGAACGACCAAACGATCGCTGATGCGTACACTTTTGCGGGAATGGATGACTGCATCGACTCGCTAGGCGATGCCCAGATCTTCACCACCCTTGATTCCCACTCGGACTACTGGCAGCTTCCAGTCGCCGAGGAAGATAAGGAAAAGACGACATTTACGTCTCACATGGGAACCTACAGGTTCACCCGACTACCTTTTGAGCTGAAGAACGCGGCCGCAACGTTCCAGGGAGCGCTTCACATGGTCCTTTCCGGAGTAGTATCGCAGTCATCCTTCATCTATCTTGATGATGTGATAGTGTTCTTGCGTTCAGCAGAAGAACATATCGATCATGTAGATGGGATCCTCACCCTGCTTCGGGAGCCGGGAGTCACTCTCAAATTAGAGAATTGTAAGTTCTTCCAAAAGGAAGTTGACTACTTAGGTCATGCTATCCTCCCGGGGAAACTGGCCATAGCTCAAGAGAGCACGAAGGCCATTAGAGGGGCTGAGTTCCCCCAGACTCCAACCAGATGAGTTTCTTTCTTGGAAGCGCCAAGGTCTTCCGACGGTTAGTGAAGGACTTCGCCAAGAAGGCATGGCCACTGAACGACATGCTCAAGAAAGAGACGATCTCCAACTTAGGGATCGAACCTCCAACGGAAGAGCAGAAGGTGTCGTTCTGAGTCCTCAAGGAATTCTTCCAGGAACCTCTGGTACTCGCACTCCCTAGATTGGTTATCCATATGCGCTGGACACAGATGCTTCGGACTACCAATTAGGTTGCGTCCTTCTCCAGTAGCTGAAGGATGGCCACTTACTACCTTTGGGATATTGGTCGCAGGCATTAAAACCAGCTGAGGTTTCGTACTCTGCGACTGAAAAGGAATGCCTCGCAGTTGTATGGTCGGTCACTAAGCTACGACCCTACGTAGAACGGACAAAGTTCATAATAGTTCGTTGTGATCACAACGCCTTGTGGTGGCTGATGAATTTCGAAGACAAGTCGGGACGATTAGCTAGATGGAGAGTAAGGTAGTCGGAGTACGAATAAGTCATAGTCTACCGTCCAGGGAGAGTCCATCTGATTCCAGACGCCCTGTCCCACGTCCCTACAAAAGGGTTAGACACTTTTCCTTTGGAGGATGAGGTACTCTGCCTGGCGATAGGTGTCCATTCCGTAGAGGAAGACGAGCCTCAACGAGACGATGATTTGGAAGTCGACTTCTTTGACCCACACAGGGCTGGCCACGTAGGCGATGAGGAACTATCCAAAGTAGAATCACTGATTCTCACGACTCCACTCCTCCTCACGTTCAAAGCAATACAGCTGTCCGAGTGGTTGGAGGAGCAACGCAACGACGAATCCTGTAATCGCATACTCATTCGTCATTCTGAGAAAACAGACTTTGCCTTCAGTGAAGACGAGGGCGGACTGTTACACCAACGCGCACTCTTCGACGGAGCGAAACAGATCGTAGTTCCAAGGTCTCTGAAATCGCGATTGCTGACTATGTGTCACCGAAGTATCCTCTCTGGACACCTGAGGCAGACCGGCATGTACGACAACATGACGCATACATATTACTGGCCTCAGATGGCCGCGGAAATCG
>JAUBNZ010001550.1:0-11148 GCA_032355485.1 Bonnemaisonia californica | reverse complement strand
GCACCTTTTCCACTTGAGCCTAGATTCCCATTTCCAGGCGACAGTCCTCGAGCATCACCTTCTGTGATGCTCTTGGGTACACCGGCATTTTTAGTTGGGCTTTCTTGCCTTGCCACAGCCTCCATACTGTCATCGTCAACTTGTACACGGCAAGGAGAGCCTGTAGCAACTCCTTTTCCACTAACCTCTTGAATAGCACAACTTTGAAGCACACTAATGCCACAGATCTTCTATTGGCTATTCCCCCTTGGATACCCAACCAACTGTTTTCCTCCGTTGGAACTGCGACAGTACCTTCGGGCCGTTCGCTTGCCTGACAATGCGGGCCCTGCTTTGGAATAGCAGAGGCGTTCGCTTGCTGAATGGCAAGTGTTTCAGCAAACGCTTGCTTCAAGTCCCTGATTTTGTTCATAAAGATATGTCGCATGGCACACATTGATCCAAGGACTTCCTCGTACCTCGCGGAGCACGTGTTGTGCTGACTAGTTGTATTCTTCAAGTCGATAAACCCTTGAATGGCAGCTCTCGCTACTCTGGAGATGTTACTTTCCCCATAGCCTGCTTATCCCTGCTGACTTCACGTTGCTGCTCCGTCCCGTACCTCGACCTGGGAATTTCTTAACCACAGGAGGCTCTCCAACTGGGAGAGAAGCAGCAGAAACTTGGCAGCCACGTCCGCCAATGTTAACAGGGGACACTCCCCCATCACCGCCTCGGCCTGGCAACCAACATCTCCCGGCGGAGAACGGCATGTTTCAACTAGGCGGGATCCCTGTTTCTTACCGCCTTCCGGCCTCAGTAGCGACGCATCTTGTGGACGAGAACTCCCTGCATGGTTGTCCTCGACATCACACTTCTCAGTACCCAATAACATTTATTTTGAAGTTCATTAGGGAGGCTTCATCCGTTCGAGGATTCTGGGCTTTAGCTTGGTTGCTTGCTGCAGCTATCTTGAGCAAAGGTTGAGGTGAGAAGATCGTGATGGGTAGAGAACTGACCTTGAGGGGTTTGTTTCGGAAACAATGTACACGAACACCACTCTGGTTTGAGGATGTCTGCCTCCGTGCTGCAGAAGTTGGTTTGTTGATGTTGGTAGTAAAGGGGACATGATATATATATATATATATATATATATGCTGGCCAGGTAAAAATAGCAGCTCAAAGTGGAAATACAGAAAGATACTTAAAGTGGTATATGTCGAAAGTAGCCCTCGCCGATGTTGAGAGTTAGTTAGTCTTCTAATCCTTTTGATCGAACTAATTTAACTAATCTACCAGCATGAAACCGATCCTGGTCTTTATGCGGGCAAATTTGTGTCTTGCGTCAGGTGAAGGATGCCCTCATAATCACCATTCTTGTTCTCGTATCCTAAAAATGTCACTTATTCGGAATGAAAGTGGTTATATTGTTACGATGCAAGGACTTGTTAAAAGAGAAGCAGGCGTATTTGCTGCAGTATTTAGACGACTGAGAAGTACGGAAGTATGGGGATTGTGGGAGGAGGCAATCTGAAACTGATAAAGCAGTTAGTATACATAAACCGTAGTGTCAGACCGAGACGTGTAGAGGTGAGCGTTCTCGTCATGAACATAAATTGTCAATGCCCTTGCATGAACATCTCTGCCAGGGGGAATAGACTGTGCGCTGCATGTTTCAGGAGAAAAGTGGGAGTGAGAAAGACGGAATTGGTTAGCGGTCTTTGATTCTATGTTTCTGTTTACATTGCATCACTTTCTACTCTCGGTTGTGTTACAAGGGAAGCGGGTATGTATTACATTACCACGGCACACCGTAGGGTTCTATGTTCTTGGTATCCGAAAACATTTGTAGGGGTTTCCTAAGGGAACCCAACAAATATTCTCTAAGGGAACTTCCGTTATTTGTTTGTATTAAATTAAATTATTTTGGCTGCAACTCAGCGGATAATGGTGATGCTAAATATGTAGGATATGCAGAAGATCACAACAACACCACCCGTACCTTGGGTGAAAACATTTTTACTCAATTGGCTCGGACCCCGATATGCGGGGTCCTAGCCTACCTCGTACCCAATGCGGCACATAGCTCAACAATTCGTAAACTAGCATAGGAACAATAAAACTAACACGAGAACAAAGACATGAACGAAAGAACAGGAAGTCGGGAGGGTAGGGCGGGAGAAAGAAGTAACGCGGCGAGAACAAAGGCATGTCGGGGAGAGAGCGGCCGTACATTCGCGGGCGCTACCCTTCGAAGGGTAACTACCAAGTACCAAATGCGCAGTGACTGCCCCATGTACACGCGTCAGACGAGTGATAATTTAACATCGAACAACTGACACTGAAGTGCCTGTCCATAACCTTGATTACCGAAGGTAGTGATAGTTTGGACTAATCGAGCAAATGCTGCAACATCAAGTAGTGGAGATATAGACACCAAGATAAAACTTGTACGCTTGTGCCCTATTCGTGAGGCGAAGGTCGATGTTGGACATTCACCAGTACTTTGGGAGGGGGCTGTGGCACTGAGGGATAGGTTTTATGGGTACGAAAAAGTGATTGAAAGAGCCTCTTTCAATTACGCACTTCCACTGTTTCTTTCTGTCTTCTTTAAAAAAAAGATCGATAAAAACAAAGGTAACTCTATCACAATAACAAAAACACAACACCTCTACTGACTGCTGTAGTAATACCCGCTTCGCTTGAAACACAACCGAGATGAGAATATGATGTAATGTAAACATAATCATGGAATCGAACACCGCAAACCATTTCCGTCTTTCTCACTTGTATTTTTCTTCTGACATGCAGCACACAGGTCTACCCGTACTGACAACGAAGTTCATGCAAGCTCATTTTTTCCCATGACGAGAACGCTCACTTCAGCACTTCTCGATCTGAGACGACTGTCCGTCTATACCTACCAGCCGCTTTATTAGCTTCAGATTGCATCTTCCCACAAATCCCGTACTTCCATACTTCTTAGTCGCCTAATTACTACAGCAAATAAACCCAATACACCTCCCACCCGTTTAAACAAATCCTTGAATCCTAACAACACAACTATGTTCATTTCGAATAGGTGGCAATTTCACAGAAACGATAACAAGCGTGGCGAAGATGAGGGCATCCTTCACCTGATGCGAAACACAAAGTGGCGCGCATAATGACCAGGATCAGATTCATATTGGTAGTTTAGTTCGATTAGTTCGATCCAAAGGATTGGAAGACTAACTCAATTCGCGTAAGATTTGGGTTAGTGGATTAGAACAGTAGCCCCACTTTGACGAAAATTGGGTTAGACTTCTAATCCTCTCAACGGTGCAACGTCGGCAAGAGCTCCTTCAGGGACACGACATTTGCTACTAACAAAAACAAGCTAGCTTCTGCAACACAGAGGTAGTCATGCTCAAAACAGAGTGGGGTGTACATAGGACTCTGTTGAGAGGCTGACTTGTGACACACGTGTGTGTGCGTGCAAGTTCGCAGTGCTTGAAGTTGCTGCATTGAACTGACGCGGCGGTTGCAGCGGCTGTGTTGCGCTGTGACTGTCTGGGAAGAGAGACGGAAGCAATGAGGCGGCAGCTGTGTCGGATCGAGTTGTTAATTAATAATATGTCTCGAAGGCACTCTTTTATGGCTCCCGGAGAAAAAACTCGAAGTAACGGGGAGCGAGCGTGGATGCCATAAACACAAATCTTTACTTCAGGAGAATTGGGTGGAATAGGTGTGCCTTACAGAGGAACAGAGGAACAGTAAAGCACAGACTCACTAAAGCAAATGCAAACACAATGCAAACGAAGAGAGACGGTGGCTACACGCGAAGACGTGAGCAGCCTGGAAGAGGAAGGGAGGGAGGGAGCTGAGAAACGGATGACTGCCCGCCACTAGAAACGAGGGCGGGCAGGCTGGGCTACTTAAGCACTAGGCCCAAGCTGTAGACAGCAAGCGGACCGCAATGCCCGCTTGACAGTATACTGTAGTAGCCCGAAAGACGCCCCCAGTATTACAGTGTGATCAACGATACAGTCCGTAACGGGGAGTGAGCGAGGATGCCAAGGAGGCGAGACTAGGTGTTAGGACCCAGCCGAGGGCGCAAATCGGCCGAAGAAACCCTGTGCGGCCGGCATAGACGGCAGCAGCGCGTCCAAGTAGTGACGATGGACCACCTCGGCGGAAGTGTGGTTGGAGAGCGGCATGATGGCGGGGAGAGGAACCCCTGCAGCGTAGGCGGCCGAGACACCCCCACTGCGGAGGGACTTGGCCGACCATGTGGTGCCTGCAGGGGGCGGCATAGATCCCACGAGGCTCCGCAGGGAAGCCGTAAGCGTAGCGGCGGGTAGTGGAACCCCATGAGGGTCCGCAAAGAGAAAGGAGCCCGGAGAAGCGGAAAGCGTGTAGAGTCGTCGGAACAGGCGGTAGATAGGATCGGCTGTGCCTGCCGGGCAGGGGACGCGGATTGAAATGCGAGGAGACGAGCCGCGTTCACCATACTTGAAGTGGACAATCTGGACGGTGAGATGGCCATTGTAGAAGAGGATATCACGTCTTGTCAACATCCGCACACTCGCATGGGGAACATAAAAGAAAAACCACAGCCACCAAACCCCAGATACGGGCCATGAGGGGGGTTAGTGGTGCGTAGGTCGCGGAGCAGAGCGACTTCTGCGCAGGGATCTGTCAGGGGAGCGGAGGAAAGCGGAGGGCCAGAAGCGCGGGAGGAATCATTGGCGCCGTAGCCTTGCCTCGTTGCAAGCACCATGAGGCGTGTCGTAGGATCAGAGAGCCCGACGCGGTGATGCTGGGTTCCAATGGCCGCGATGTACGGCCTGATCGATCCTCCTCGAACCTTGCCCTTTTCGAAGAGGTCTCCCAAATACCAACAGATGGTATCGGGTGTAGCAGGAGGCGCGTGTGACCCCTCGGGGACGCAGAACGCGGCAAAGGCCTACCATAGGCGCTGATAAGCGGACTGAGTTGTCGATGCCAGAGTGCGGCCCAGTAAGAACGCCGCGTGCGCGGCACCCGGGCGGGAGCTTAAGAGACGCTGCGCCGCCGAAGTACCTTGCTCCTGTCAGCAGCGGCCCGCCACTGAGGGAACGTGAAAAGGACGCTGGACGAAGGAGGCGTGAGGGAACGAAGGCGGCGCCACCACTGAAGGTACCGGAGAGCTACATGCGGCAGACGAACGTCCCAAGTGTTCAGCCGTGGCGGAGGGCCCGAGCCCTCGGCCGGGGGATGCACCCCAGCCCCGCGTAGGGTCGATCGTCGCTGCAGGCGGGGGGAGGAAGTCCTCCGCCAAGCTCTCCTTCGGCTCGCTTCCCTGAGACACGTTTTCTTCGCTCCTCCCGCCCCCACGCGGGAGGGCTCGAGGAGAGGGCGTTGAACAGCTCGCGCAGCCGAAGGCGGCAATCCATTCGGCCTGCGACGTCGCGTTGGCTAACCCTGCGAACCGCTGTACATCCTTGCAGCGGACGAAACGCCTGTGACTCGCGGCGTATTGAAGCAGCCGCCCGGCGGCCTTTGAAATCATTTCCATCTTCTTGGGCGGAAGCAGGTACTGTTGACGCTCAGTATTGACCAGAATTCCGAGCACCTCCAGCTGCCTGCTCCCCTCGAAGGAGCACTTTTTGGGCTTCAGCGAAAGTCCGAGTTGGCGAAAGAGGAGGTGCACGAACCGCCCTAGCTCCTGCGTCTCTGCGGCCCCCGTCGCCTGACCTGGCACCTTCGGTTTGGCGGAACCGAAGAATTCGTCAAATTTGACGAAGGCTGGAATACCCAGGCGGCGGAGGTAGGCTACCACCGGAGCCATGGCCTTTGTGAAGAACCAAGGTGCGACCGACAGCCCGCAGTTCAGTGTGAGCGGGATTTACACCTCGGATCCCACGAAGAACGCGAGGCGCAGACTGTCGGCCAGCCTCAAACGGAGATGGTAGTACCCGTCTGTGAGGTCTGGCTTGAAGAGACAGTCGTCTCGTCGCAGCTCTGGGGCGAGGTCCGTCAGCTGGTCCATGCGAAAGATCCGGGGGTCCAAGCATTCGTTCGCCCGTTTGTATTCCATTACGAGACGCAGCTTCTCCGCCGTTTCGGCCACGAACGAAGGATAAAGCTGCCCTGTTCGGATCAGTGAGTGCCGCTCCGCCGACTTCGCCAAGCGGAAGAATCCCTTCTCCTTCCAACGCGCAACCTCCGTGGTCGCGAAGGATGAGTCTTCCCGTTTCATCGGGTAAGGACGCGGTCGGCGGTATGTCGCGGCCCTTATCCACGGGAGTTGAAGGCCAAAGCGTAGTTGCCGCACCAGCCACGGCGACGCCCGATCTTCTCCCTACCAAGTGGGCCTTCCCCACCTGCACCGCGGGTCTCGTGGCTGCCGCCTCTATTATTTTCGGCCTCTCTCGCCCCCGCGTCCGCAACCTCGACCTCCTCGTGCGTCCCGACCGTTTTCGGCCCCGGGAAGAGGTTCCGACTGAAGTCCTCTGCGCCTCTGTCCGGTGATGCGGGCGGCAGCTCGGATGGACTGGGTCTGTTCACGTCGGAACGCTTGTCTCCCGGCTGTGCTGAATGCGGCTGGGGTCGATTTAGGCGGAAAGCAACACTGGGTAGGTGACTACGGAGGCACCTTACAGCCCACACAGGACTTCGTACCTTAACCTGCACAGCTCTTACACGCCAAAGCAGATGATTTGGGAGTCGGAGACGCGCAAAGCGGCTTGCCGGATGAGTTCTTGTTCTCCGCCGGTCTGGATGCGGGGAAGGAGGTTAGCGATCTGCCCTGCGACGATGGTGAGCATTTTTGATATCCGGGTGAGGTAGGCGGCTGAAACGTAGAGCGAGGAGGCCTCGGCGGCACGACCCGTACTCGTACCGAGCAGCGAAAAGGTGCGGTAGTGGTCGACGGATTCGGTCGTGAAACAGACCGGGAATCCTGCCTGCTTCGAAGCGCCTAGGAACTTCGAACCGAACAGGGATTTCGCGTCGGGCCTCGTACCACCGTGGGGTGAACGGTTGGTTCTCGCCCCGATCTTCAGCGTCTACTTCAGCTTCGACGTCGAGGTCGTCCTCTTCCCCGTTGCGGGCGTAGTCGTTGTTGTCTTCTAGGGGCTGCAAGCGCAGCACGACCTTGGTCGGCGATCGGACGGCCTCCGGCGCCCTCTCGGTCCCCTTCGGGGGCTGGTGTGGTGTCGGCTTCGTCCGGGTTTCCTTGATCTTGAGTTCCTTGAGCACCCTGATTCGTGCGCTCCGCCACGGGCTCATTAAGGCGCAAGCCCGCGATAGAATTCTGGAGCTTCTCGCCGATCAAATTCGAGATCTCCGAGCGGGTGGCGTCGTCGAGCGCAACGGGCGCGGGCGCTTGGTTTTCAGGTAGAGGTTCAGGGGGTTGTTCTCCTGACATCCCGTACTGCGTAACCGAAATCGGGTAGTTGCGTCAACCTCCGCGCTGCGTAGCACGGGGAATCGTTTCTCAGGGAGCTTAGAATCGGATGACTGCCCGCCACTAGAAACGAGGGCGGGCAGGCTGGGCTACTTAAGCACTAGGCGCAAGCAGTGGACAGCAAGTGGACCGCAATGCCCGCTTGACAGTATACTGTAGTAGCCCGAAAGACGTCCCCAGTATTACAGTGTGATCAACGATACAGTCCGTAATTGCCAAACCTGTGCTTTACAGTATTCCCTCGGTTTAAGGACACACACGGTGGGACCATCTTCGATCCTTCTAACGAGAGATTCCTTAGTGGAGTGCCCCGAATTTACTCATGCCTATGCCCCAAAAAAGGACTCTATAGTAGTCTGACGCTTACTAAGGTTCTCCTGGCGCCTCAAAGAGCTTAGCAAGTTGCTCAAGTCGCGCTCAAGTGGCAAAATTGAAGTCAGCTTGCTGCAAATTGGCACGCATAACAAGCCTCACGGCTTCTAACTGCTGCTGAATAGGAATGGATGGCCGGGGAGGAGCTGTATACTCATCATCACTAGATGAAGCTCTGTCGTGCTGAGATTGGGAAGAGCCTCTGGTTTGTGTTTTCTTCTTCTGTTTATGCGAAGGAGCACAAGGACTTCGAAACGTTCCATTGTTGGGCTCCTGGATGCTGTGCGACTCCATTACCGTTTCATAGCCGGAGCAGAAACCTTCTCAATTTTAACTGAAATATACGAAATCTGAATTTTGGTGGAGCAGGTTGTTTCCTTGAATCGAGGAAGGACACAATCTTTGATTCTGAGCCCTAATCAAAGGAACCAATATGATGGACCGCTTCACGTTTCTTAGCTAGAGGGATTCCTTAGTAGAGGTTTCTTTAGACCGAGGGACTACTGTGCTTGCAAAACGGCTTGCATTTTGAAAAGGACTCGCCAAGAGGGCGGCAGCAAATCACAGAGACATTACAATGACTAGGCCATATCAGATCTGGGATAACAATTTAGGTTTTACAGCGTCACAGATTCTCAAACAGGTCATCCAGAACTTTGGCGTATATCCGCTTCTCCGTTTCACATGAAGCCCGCTTTAACATTTGTTTTTTTGGGCATTGGCAGATAGAATGGTTTGTGTTGATCTCCCTCTGGCCTCAGATGCCTCAAATCTGGCCTTGTCGCGTTCTGCTTCTTTGGTCTCCTTGGCAACGTCCTCGGACCACTGCCTCAGCGCAGAAGATCTAGCTCCCGTGTCAACAAAGCTATTCCACTGCAACCCACGCTTCCTCTTCCAGGTTGAACGAGGATTATCCTAACGCTGTTGTGCATCCCTTACCCCGTCCTCCTCCTCTGAAGCGGATGGAAGTGCCATGGTCGAAAGCGGCTTTACATTGGGATATTTCTTTAGAAAACAGTGGGTGCAAACAGAAACAACTTTGAAATGCTACTACTTTAAAAAAGAAAATATAGACAGATACAGAAAGGTCCCTGACTACTACTTTTGATAGACACGTGTTCTGCTTGTACAAATTAACTGTAATTCTTGGCGGGAAACCTGACGATTCATGAAGTCGTAGCGACACACAGTGAGAACCTCGTCCAACTTCTCAGTTGTACCGCACAACAACAAGGACTCGGCAAAGACGACCCCGACAGAAATCGCAACATTGACCGTCCCGAGAAGCGCTGCTAGCGGGATGCAACCGGTTCCAACGACGGAGAGCCCTGACAAGAAACGCGTCGTCAAAAATCGTGGAGGGCGCAACGGTGCGCCCAACTACGCAGACTCGGATATTGACGCACTTCTCGATGTCGTAGAAGAGGTACAACCCATTGGGGCGAACGAGTGGGGCCTCGTCGCAGCTAAGTTCGAGATGTACCTGACAGAAGTGGGTCGTGTACCCCGAGAGATGGAGTCACTTAAGCTGAAATTCGATCGTCTTTCGAACACGAAGAAACCCACTGGCGATCCATCATGCCACCCCATGTCCGGCGGGCAAAACGCATCGCGAGGGATATTCTGAGTAGGGTGAACGCAGTGGCAGTCGGAGTAGACAGCGAGGACTATGAAGAGAACAAGGCCGATGAGAGCACTGAGGATGAAGTGAAGGTGGTTCCGGTCTCATCGAAGCGTGCGAGAGAACATATTGCATCTCTTGGGAGTCCGAATACGAGGAGAACTGCAGGGGCTGCTAGCATTAGGATGAAGCGCGAGAACGAAGAAGCTGAACTATTGGGGTATGTCGGGGACATTTCAAGAGCCGTAACGGTTATGGTGGAGATAATGACTTCGGATACCCCTAGGCATACGGACGAGAACCTGGAGAGCTTGATTCGCGCCCAGATTAAGGAAGAGATAAGGGAGACGAACGAGACTGTCGCCCGGACGAACAAGTGCGTTGAAGATCTGCGGTCCCTTCTCACGCAAGCGCTCGCCAAGGATACGATTAGGCCGTAGTAGTAGGGGTTAGCAACTATGGTAAAAGCTCTCTGTTCATGTGGATTCTTCCATTTTCAGTATCAGGTAGTAAGGGAAATGCGCTTCATGGATACTCGAAAGCTCTGGCTTCCGCTCGCGAGGGGCTCCCTGCGGGGCGGCGGCGGCGCTTTGCGCCCTCGCAAGCTCGGGTTCCCGCGGACTTAATGCGGCGCTCCTCTTACGCCCGCGCTTGATTTAAGTTTACTATATTTCGTTCTGACTGTTCCTGTCCGCCTCGAACGTTGACATCCATGGCTGACTACCTGCGTTTGGTGTTGCATACTCCGTTCTTATCTGATTAAGCCCTACAAGGCGCGTCTTGCAGTTGAAGAGGAGTGCGCAGATGGTGAGCAAACGTTTTCTTTTCTCAATGTCCGGCGATAGAGGCAGACGCAAGCAACCGAAAGGCGCCTTTATCGAACGCACTCCCCATTCCGCAGACTGACGTTCACTCGGCATTATTCTCTGAAGAAATAGATCTACAGCAGAAAGTTCTTCGCATTCTGGAATGCCTCGAGTCTCCCTAGATTTCCGACCCCGGAATATTTTTCTATTAACGACACGGGCATCCGCGACGAAGGCGTTGTCGCCGAGAATTGCAAGGCCAGGCGGGGTTCTCTCATCCGATAACATCAGATACATTAACCCCGAGGCATGAGCGAGCTTTGAGTCATTCCATCTGCCAGGGAAGTTCACTGCGGCATGAATTAGTTCCCCGAAAAATTTCCAAACAAAAAAGTTGGTCTCTTCAACGTTTCCAGTATACCCTTCGTAGTAGGCGTTCTGGAGGTTCGGGTCAACATAATCGCCGCATAGAATACGTCCACCATCAACAACAGCGAACACACCGCGCAGTAAACTCACATTTGGACAATTTCGTTCCAGACATTCGCTCGATTGCTTCATTTCATCATGGCTAGGCCATGACAAGCGCATGGCTGGGACATCCTTCCTTCACACTACATTTTACATCACCTCCATTCCAAATTCAAGCCAGACATTGACGGACGTAGGCACCAGTCCAAATATGGGAGAAAGGGACTTCTGTCTTCACGTTGACTTCAAGTGCCGCAGAACAATGCCCATAATATCAAGTGTTGATATTGAACATGGGCGACCTGTGTTTCTTCGTCCTGTCCTATACGGGCTGCCGTAATTTAACTTCGCTCGTTCTTCGGTAAACAGCGGAAGTAGGACATGAAACAAAGTCTGGCGATCGAAGTTGATTGCCGAAATAAAATCAGACGAGGTACCGCAGGAGACGAGCTTCTTCCACGCTGTTG
>JAUBNZ010001549.1:0-11149 GCA_032355485.1 Bonnemaisonia californica | reverse complement strand
GCACTTTCTGTAAATACTACAGTAGCCACACCACCTAAGGAGTTACTATTGGCCTAAAATATGTAGTTGTTTAATGGAGTAACCAAAGGGATGTAGATTAGTATTTAAGGGATTAGCTAAGGACTATCCTACTGCTACAGAGTCAGCGAAGACCTCGTGGAACAAAACGCCTCGCCCTGTTCTCGAATATCATCCTCTAGTAGGAAGGCGCTGGTTAGGTTAGCACTAGAGTGGTTCAGCTTCGTCCTCACTGCCCTACGACTACCCCCTAAACCGCCATCCGCGGAAGCACCACACCTGGTGCGCCGTTAGCTTTCATCTATCCTATACCCCATCCATGGCCGTGCCTCCCGAAAACCCTAGCCGAACTACCTATCCCACTGAGGGACAGGCAGGCTGTTGGGTGGCTCACTAGCAGCGCTCCAAGGATCCCTTCGCCACGACCGTTGCCGGCCGTGGTCGAGTGGGAACCCTCCTCGAACACCCTGACTCACCTCCGCGGGCAAGCCAAAGTGACGAGTAGCAGCCTCAGTACTTCCCAGCCCGGAGGCGATAGGAAATACTTTGCTCTCCCTCCTTACCACTACCGCCTACTAGGGACACTAGTATCCGGAGGGTTCCAAGGCGTTTTCTGTAAATAATACACGTTCTAATAGTAATCTGAGGCATTCCACTTGTGGCCCAATAAATAGCCATGAAAACGGAAAAGAGGGCCTTGTTGTACACTGCGCCCCCTGTATATCGCATTTTACACTTCCAGTTTTGCTATGTCTGCAAAGACCTTTCTGCGCCCGTAGCCATTGCACCCAACCTGATGGCTCAAACAATGAAGCTAAGAATGACACTGAAGATTTTATTCATGCTTCAAAACTAGTTAGCTATTGTAACAATCTTTTCAGCGCTTGCTGTATTGGCTTCTTCCACTCATATCTCCGTTCTTCAAAAGATAGTGGAATACCGAGGGGAAGACCATATCTGTTAGAACGATCTTTTGGTTTTGCAGGAACTATACCGTCCCCCACACGCCTTTTTGCAGCAGCTACATTTTGTTGTGTGTGTTCCAGCTCTTTGCTTTCCTCTTTTCCCCTTATTTTCTTCGTACGATCAAGCTCAAGTACATGCATCACTAGCTAATTCTAAGCCTGCGATGGCATCTATAAAACCTGATCTAATGACTGGTGCATGTTATCAAATCGTTTGTAGGGCAAGTACAGCTGTCATGTATGCTTTACAGCTTGTAATGGAGACATCAGTCCTTCGTACGAAGACAGCCGAGTAACATTTCCAATAATTACAATTTTTGATACCTCAAATGACCGGTTCCATCACTTTAAACCCCCTTTTGATGTTTTTTGTAGTTCACGAATTTTTCTACCCTTCCAAAACGGATTATGGGAATATAATGTCATACCTGTTCATCCTTTGCCGATTACCATCATAATGTGAAGTAGGCAGATCAGTTACATACGTATTAGTATTTATCTTCAATAGACCAAATACAACCACATCCGGTGGCTGTGTTCGATCGCTAGTGTGTACTGATAGAGCTATTACAATAATTTCGGAATTTTAAAATATGTCAATGACTTCAGATGTTATATGAGATCTGCATGCACCATAAAACATTACCAACCACAGATTTTCTGTAATAAACCCTCGTAAAATCTGTAAGAAGCGTCAAGCCCATTTCTCAAAAATGAAATAGTCGACACTGGCTATATCCCTCCCCAAAGCACACCAGCGACTGAGAACTATAGAGTAAACCTTCTTAAATCCAAAAGACGAATTACATCGGCGCTCCTTGACCCCCTTCGGTACGAAACTCGGAAACCAATCCCTTCCGTCAGCAATTACTCGACCAATCATTGATATGCGATTTGGGTTCGAAAATGAAGGTTTCGATAAAACTACCGGCGGACCAGGAAGTATGATGACCCCTTGGCTCTTTTTCCGCATAGATCTTGAATATATGTGTAAATCCAGTCTCGTCAAGATTAAAGAATCGAAACGGGGATTGTACAGTACGTCATATTTTTATACACCATTTTCGTACTTGCGCAATGAAATCCATGGTTTTGTTGAAGTAGAAAGCTATTATTAGAATTTGATCAATTCAGCGTAGCTTACGGAGTGAAAGGAAAATTTTAATTCCATTTAGGAATCCATAATCCATTTATTTGTAAACTTGCATTGGAATTGCTGCAACCGTCCACTTGTCGTCTTGGTCTTGGCGGTTAATGCAAACGATTATGGATGTTGAACCAAATTACGTGCTCCTTAAAACTTTCCTGGACTGTCGTTTGGGTGAAACTGTTCGCGCAAGATGAATTTCTTCGTTTTTACTAAAAGTTGTGAGGTGACTTCTATTTTTCCAGCTATAACGAACCTTTTCGGGCATGGATTTATGACCAGATTGGAACATCTCCTCCAGTGTGGAATAGGAGACTTTGAGGAGCCTTTACGCGGTAAATGTTCTTTCAAACAGTGTGTAGCGCCTCAAATAGACTGACTACCCCCTGTATGATACGCAAAGAAAAGTTAAGTGCTTGCAACAAAACTTCTTTCTGGCGCTTCGACGTAAAGACAGTAATTGTCGTGACCAGAGGTGGTGCTCCCTTGGTACACGTTGAATTGTTTGAGTACATTTCAAAGTTGCAAAACGTGTGATATTGCATGGGGCGCAGATCCGCGGTAAGGATCGCTGAGAAGGGAAGAAAATTTCCAGTATTCTGGAATTGTTGGAAGGACGGCAAAACGTCTTCTAGTCGGGGAAGGACGGTAGAAAGATCAACGTAATAGGAAGTACGTGAACAATTGCTGGCGTAGTACTTGCCCAAATTATATAAAAGTTTTCATATTTTAGAGAAAATTTAAAATTTGCTTGTTCGGCTAGGAGGTTCTGAAGTGTTATGGGGGCCCCGTGGGTTTTGCATCCAGCATAATCACCGTCATGTTGGCTTTGGACGGAATGTTGCGGTATTCGCAGAGCGTCGAGTCGATCGGACCCCGGGCGCCTTCTGGTACGTTTTCTATTCTAATGTAAAGGTTTACGCGCACGCGTCGGGATGACAGCGTGAACAATTCTTGCGCGTGAAATGGAATCGCGCGATTGTTTTCGCGGTCTTTAGACAGCCCGCGCGGAAGTTGCGTTGCGATTGTTTTACATCTACGAAAAATAGGATGTAATCTACTGGACAATTTTGGTCAGTAATAGCCGTTGCGCGGGAAGGGGGTGGGTGGCTAGCGGATTGCGTGCGAAGGGAAATATTTGGTAAGTAAAAGATGAGGACGATGCTGCGCTGCGCTTCCCGGCTATGGACTCTAGATCTAAACAACATCCCTAACAAGTGATATGTTATATGACTTACTTGTACTAGCGATGGAAGGAAAAATAAAAGATTACAGCGCGGGGGTGCGGAGGGGGTGCCATGGTGATGTCGTGCTGCGGAATTCTGCGGGGTTGATGGGTGATCGGGAAAAAAGTGTAAGCCCGAGGCAGTCGTGACTAGAATTTTTACTATGGGGACGTGCGAGTCTGGCAGAACTCTCCAACAGTGCCGCGACTACAGTTTGGTCCATAAATATATCCTTTTCAGGTAATACTACTAAATCGATGATTCCTGATGGAATTTAGGGATTCTAGTAACTTGACCTCGTTTTTGCTTCAACATAGTGTTTCAAGATGATAGCCATTTTATAAAGAAGTACCACTATCCTACCTCTAAGATTATTATCTCGATACTAATATAAGCCTTACCCCAGCCCTTCTCCTCCACTCTCTTAAGACATGCTCTATTATACCAACAGATTCATGGGCCGAGGTAGGCCATTGGCGAAGAGCGAGAAGTTTTCTATCATGCGCCTCAGCGGTGAAGGGTCGGGACCAGCCGCAATTGCACGAAAAAATAAGCGCGATCCAAAGCCTGTAGCAAACTTCCTATGCAAACCAACAGGGTACGGTACGAAACGGTCACCTAGTTGCCCGCAAATCCTATCTAATGCGGACAGGAGTGGGATTAAGCTTGACTCATCGAAAGAAAGCGGATCTTGCAGCAAAATTAGGGGAAATATGTGAATCACGGCGAGCTGTCAAACTGTCTGGAGGGAGGTCAAGCGTCAGGAAATGTTCAAGTATGAAAAAATGAAGAAGACATTTGTCCTGACTGATGACCACAAAAATAGACGGGTGGAATGGTGAGTAACGCACGCGTATTGGATACATGAGTGTAAAAATGTGATCTTTTCCGATGAAAAGAAGTTTCATCTGGATGGTCCTGACTGCTACTTATTCTATTGGCATGATCTACGAAAGCCGAAGAAGGAACTTGTCAGCCGTCATTGTGGTGATCAATCTGTCATGGGATGGACCGCGATTTCCCATACTGAGAGGTCAGAGAATGCATTTATTGAAGGGGAAATGGACTCTGCTAGATGTGCAGAAGTGCTACAAGTGTTTCGACTACCATATACTTACTGTATTTACGGCGCTTCTTTCATCTATTAACAAGATAACGCTCCGATCCATGTTTGGGGGGTCATGATGCAGTGGTTCAAGTTTTTTAAAAATATGGATGTTCTGCAGTGGCCCGCCAGATCGCCTGATATCAACCAAATTGAAAACATTTTGGGGCATACGGGCACGTATGGTTTATGATAATGGGAGGAAATGTCATTCAAATGTCGATCTGAAGGGCTGTATCAAGCAATGCTGGAAGGCCATCGATTTAAATGTAATAAAAAATCACATTGGATCAATACAGAGGCGTTTAATAAGCATAATACAGTCCAAAGGGGCCAAGATAGACTACTAGTCACTACTTATGACGACTTGCATTAGATAAAATATTGGTTTTTGAAACAACTCCGGGGGTTTGGGATTAGTAGAAACTTAATTTTATTGGAATACAGAGCAGATTTGGGCATTTTATGTAGTATGAGTAAAAAGGATATATTTTTGCAACGGAGTGTGTTCACCAACTGCACTGATGCTCGAAGTTTCGGCATACTTATATTTTGCAACACAGTTGAACGAATTCCAAGCACCAGAAATTCCAGTCCAACACCTATGCCAACTTCCATGCGCACTCAGAGTTTGCAGCATAAAAGGCGTCAGTGACAGAGGTCTCAGGACTGCGGGAAGGAGGAAAGCGTTGTTGAGCTTTATAAAAGTGGGTGAAGTGTTTGAAACACTGCAGGGATGTGCGAAATATCTTGCGGAACTGCCCATAGATTACATCAAGTGATTTCTCCACTGCACATCTCGAAATTTCGAAATCTGCTAGATCCCAACTTACTTCATGCATGTCGCACTAGAGTACCAGATTTTTCTGAAGATGATCTAATAGTACCTAAATCGTATGAGACCCGCCGTCAAGCGTTTACGATCGTCATAAAAAATGCGATCGCTTTTGTGATACAATCTCAGACACCCTTCTCAGTTAAGCGTTCGGCTGAGCATGCCAGAAAGGTGAAACGTACACGTGGCGCTCACGTGAGAGCCAGGTACGGTCTCAAGTGTAAGGAATGTCTACGAGGTACGATACTAGTCCTCCACCGCGTACCGTACTGCCCTATTCGGACACTTTGCCCTGGGATTTATCCGCAGACGCTCCGAAATACAGTAGGATCGTGATGGAATTAAATTGAAAATATTGTAATTATAGTAATTACTTTTCAGTAGAGAGGTGCAAATTCCGCCAGAGTACTTAAAAACATTTCTCGCGCTCGACCCAAAACGGTAAAGACGTAAGCAATCTTTGGCACTAAAACTAGTCTACAATCTATTGGCTTCCGCTACGAAATTTCGTCTACCCCCGGCCCAGCTTTCGAGCCCATTGAAAAAGCCTCATCCCGGTCCTACCACATTTCCCTCGGAAAGCTCCTCCCCCTCTCGCCATTACCAACGTTATGCTTCCGAAAGGACGTTTTTTACTACAAGTGATCTCCCGACCTAGAATCACTTGTTGAAAACTACTGTCTTCGGAATTCAAGAACCCGTTGCTCTAAACAATGGATTACGCAGCAAGGTTCCGCTCAAAGAAGGTGTGTTTTCGGAGTTTGTACCTTAACGGAGAAGGCGTAGAAGCCGACGAAATCAGGTGGAAGAGAGTTGATAAACAAATAATGACGCCCCCTTACACATATCAGAAGAAAAACCAAAAATATGACAGGCCCTATACTGGATTTCACCCCCAAGAGGATCTCCCAGCGATGCTAGGTGAGAAATCCGATTTTCGAACTCCTGTAGAGAACCCAGAGGGGATCCTTCGAGAAAATCCCGCGGATAATTCTTCGCAACACGCGGCGACCGCTCCGGAGTTGCAAGATCAAACACGGCCAGAACCTCCAACGACCACCAAGAGGACCGGCCTATGGGTAGCACAGTACGCCAACCACCGAGCCTCCACTACTGTGGAATGGGCACTAGGGAATGTCCCAAGACCATTTTCAGCCTTGCGCTGCGGAGAAATCCGCAGTACCATAGAGGATTCCGTGTCGGATGACCATTCGAATAATCCTTTAAGGGGTTAGATTCGTCAGGAGCTGATGAAAATGGATCTACACGACTTCTCAGAAAGAATGCCGGAGTACCTATGGGAGCTTCAGATACCGAAAGTGTACGAAGTGCTTTTACCGCCCAGGGGATTTTTCTGCATCAGCCGGGGACCGTGCCGACCATTTTCCTGTTCCCCAACGTGGAAATAGGTCCCAACGCCGTGACGAGAGCGCAGGATCTAGCCCGACCGCAGAAGATGAAGCAGACGTTGCTCATCGCCATGAGGAACTCCGTTCTGGCCATAAAGGCAAAAAGAAAAATCCCAGAAGGGTCGGGTCGTTGCTCGAAGTGACGGTAGCTACGACGAAAAAGTGTCTAATTGCATTCTGAAATACTGTAAGAGACCGGAGGCCCAAATGACTGGGAAGTCGTACGATAGGCGCGATTCGAAATCGGTTGTTACACTTCAGGCCTACTTCAAGAAGGGGTGCAAACAAAACTATTTTCCTTTAGGCGTCGCTGTTTGGTGTTTCCAGTTTGTACTATCTGGTTAGGTTGAAGAGCTGCTCCAGTCGCAGTTGATCAGAGATACGATGGCCACGGATGTTTTGAGAAAAAACTGCTTTGGGAGGGAACCTTTTGGCAGTCTACACAGCTGTATTGGTAGGGCGGTCTGGAACTCCTGCCAGAGACATTTTGGACTTGAATCACATTGCTCAGCGGAGCTTGTAACGCAGATGCACACCAAGACCGCCCGCTCCTCTCACGGAGCGGCTGGGTCTACTGCTTTGCGTTTCCGTGTTACAAGCAATACGTCATCCGACAATAAAATAGCTGACGGACACACTTCAGTTCTGGGACTAAGGCGATGGGACAACGGAAAGGCGTCAGTTGAAACAGAACGAGAAAATAGTCCTCCCCATCCGCCCATTTTGGATAATGGGGTAATTTGGATTTTTACGTACCTGTATGATCTATTGCAATAAGATTATTGATTTTACGATGGAAGCAGATGGTTTTGCAAGCCTTCAAGCACTTGAAAGTAGGCAGTAGCGGGAGTGCAGAGCAAGCAAAAGTCCTTTCAGCAGAAGAGGTCGCTTTCAAACAGCGACGGTAGGAGCATGCGGATATGAAGAAAAGGAGGGAGCTAGCGGCGAAACTGTTCAAAGTGGGGAGCAGCATACAAGACGTAATGGATGTGGCCAATCGTTCCTTCGAAACGAGTCAGAGGTTGAGAAAAGCAGTGATAAGCGGCTAAGAAACGGAACTAGATAAACTTCTTCGTCCCGCCGAAAATGGGCCAGGTCAAAATTCAGTGCTTGACGATGCAGAGAGCAAACTAATTGTTGCTCGGTGTATGAAGACTGCTAAAAAGGGTTCCCGATAACTGTAGATAAAATGAAGTCTATTCATGCGCAAAATATATAGCAAGGGTAAAGAAGGATACATAATAGGTGTTCCATCAGAAGACAATATTCGTTCGTTTCGCTCGAAGCATCGAGAGTTGACGTTTAGATGAACACATCAGAAATAAAACGCAAAACTATATGTAGAGAACTAGAACTTGTTAGAAAAATGAGGAAAGCTCCGAAGGATGTAGAAAAGGCGTTTGGACAGACTGGCATGTAGCCAATGGACTTCAGATTCGTAGAATGGTTCCAGCCTTCTCAGGATGACTACATGACAAAATAGCAACGAATATGAAACGAGTAGAAGTCCCCGGTTCTTCTAAAGGAATACCTTCTATAGTTAAGCTCCGATCGGATCTAGAGACGGTGCACAAGCCTCGCGAAATTCTAGATACGGACCTACACACTTGTACTATTATTCAACGTGTTTTAATTATCCTACGGGAGAATAGTATCATCAGTGATATACCCATGAGTGTCCATCGAGTATTTAAGCCTTTAGAGGAGAAAAATAAGAGTGTGGCACTAATGTGTGGCGCCCCTGCGAAATTGCTCACCAGTGCTGAGGTGTTGGAGAGTTTCGAAAAAGAAAAAGAGCGGCACTTGTGGCGGAAAGTAGGAGGCTAAGCGGAACAATGCACAAAAAAAGAGCGTTTGATGGAAGAAAGGAATGTTATGCGTCACGAGAAGGCCTTATTTTCTCCTGTTTGGGACATTGTGGTGAAATTGGGGCAACCGCTACCTCTTCTTTTCTATTCGAGGACCATGGAACCGTCCCCAAGCCGATATAGTAGCACTTAGGCTTCAATTCTGTTATCAACAGCCGTTGAAAATTGTTAGTATGCTTCTACATTTCCTTATAGTTGCAAAGAGGAGCGTGTTCCCCGTCCATCGACATAAAAGATTTTCGCCTGTTTTCACAGACGGTCCCAGGAAACGTTCTTGACGGGTTCGTGTACCTATATTTTGGATGGATAATGGTAAGATTACCCTTCGAATTTACTGTAGAAGCCGCTATCACGGTACAATCTTGGCACCATTATATAGAAGATTCGTGAGCTTTCCATTGATATGGGAATTGAAGGCAACGGCGTATAGGAAGCCTTTTCTTTATGGGTATTTATCCCTTGGCGTGGGTGGGGCCTTTTTTCTAATCGTCAGCAGATGTTCAATATTTGTCCACTTTCCGAACTACTTACAGGGCCTTGTATGGGAAAGCAACCCTTCATAGCGCGAAATTCCGATTGGAATACGAGCGCCTGGAAGGCGTCCCAATTCCTAGCTAGGATAATGAAGTTGCAAATATTGTTTGCATCTTATTCGCTACTCTGTTTGTCCCTTTCCGGGCTTAGGCGTGAGTACCTGCGAGCTGGGTGCAAACTTGTGTTCGACCCTACAATGCCTCTTGAATTTCGTTTTTCAGTAGAAATTCCGATATTTACTTCAACATGTTTATCATACATGGATACACTGCCGTTTCGTTGCTTTGAATTTTCTTGCGTGCTGATAGTGCACGCCTGAAAGCTTGTATAGCAGTCTTGTCAAAGCATGACTCTGGTTCCAATGTATCGAACTCCGCTGAGTATCCTGGACATCGTTCCTTGAAGATCGGAGCTCCTATCTAATGAAAGTCCTCCTTAGTGATGTATAGGTCGACGAAGAAACCACTCGGGTTTCTAGGGCGCTTGCGTGCATCAACAGTGGTTGTTTCGTATCATTTTTCGTTTCCACTGCTGTGGATTGTGGAACCTGACTGTAGTACCCCGCACGGGAGTACTACGGATATTTTACAACCCTTAACATGAAAGGGTCGCCAAACCCGTTCATCCGCCCAATTCGATTAAATTATGGTGGATTGACGGGATAACCAATGAATTTGCCCTACTAATTCCATCGCCCTTTGGGCGAGGGAACAATTGGCACCATTTCATAGATTCGACACAGTAGTCACCCCCAGGTCGGCGGTGATAGGATGGATGGTGGTGCGAAAAATCATTACTTATGAAGGGTATGGAACGGGGACCAATCGGTAGGTGACCGAAAGGACACTCCAACTGTATTAACCCACGCATCCCTTTAGTTGGAAGGGTGTAATGTTTGCCACCACTACTATAAGCCCTGCCTACAATCGATATGGTTTAGTGGGCAAAGGATATTATCATAAACACCTAACTGCCGGTGTGTTTCGGTGGTTCGATGTTATTGGCCGGGAATAAGGGACTTCCATCCACCACCCCCAATGGAGTGTGCTGAGTAACCCACTACTATCCTATCCATTAACGGGTAAGATAAGGGTTCCACACCGCCACCCCCCGGATGCCCTATATTTTTGTTTAATTCTAACGATGTGGCAATTTTGCCACTCGAAACGGGCGGTCGAAAAATCCCCTGCCAACCAAAACCAATCAGAAGACCACGAGTTAGCCCGCTGATTCAGGCAGACTGAACCTACTGTCACTTTATATTATTATTGATTATTTTAAGGGGTTTAATTATCTAAGCCGCGTAAAAACATCACTCCGCTTATCGTAGTGCCTTAGAGAGTAGACGGGTAGGCGAGTCCCCCCTGAGTCAAGATTCTTGTGCTACAGAAACTCCTCCCCTTCGTCTGCGTTCTCCTCGACGCCGGGAGAAACAGACTAGGTTAGCTTGCTCGGTTGGCTCCCGGGGCTCGCGTATCATCCCTCCAGACCCATCTACACGTCGAACCCACCCTTGGGACGACGCTATCATCAAGGTCACCCCTCCCATGGACAGCCTGTCCTTCGAAAAGGCCACCAAACCTCGGCTCGTTCCCGATCTTGTGACACCGGAAGGAACTTTTTCTGCGCATCAAGCAGTGCGTCGTCCCATAGGGGGACGAAAAAGCTATGTTAGGCACGTCTTTTCCACTAACGAGTTACCTTTCCCCCATCCTGTCGGCCTTTAACGACCCTTTTCCGGGATAGCCTGTCCCTAGAGAGCTTCATCTCCCCGGCTTCTAAACGGTCTTACGACTCGTGGAGCAACTTTGGTTGCGCTTCTACTGGCGCTCTACCCCTAACAGGGGTAAGAAAGAATCTTCTTTAGCCAAAACCAGCCCGACAGTCCGAGTGGGTGGCCGCTTTCTTCTCTTCACACCCATCTCTTGGATTTTTCTCTGTGCGGGACGTCTGTAATCTCACCGGTCACCCCCTCCCCAGTTCTGAGAGGGTGCGGAATCTCCTCCCCTTCAACCCTCCACATTTGCGACCACGAGGTCGAG